>JANKKB010029555.1:0-25691 GCA_026225775.1 Bursera palmeri | reverse complement strand
GTCTTGTGTAGCTCTTTAGGTTTTTGTTGCACGACTTGTTAGCCAATTGAAGGTTTATGATGATGTTATAGTTCTTGGCTTCCTTAATATTTTGAAGCGCTGTGGGATGCATCAATTTATCATATCCTGTTGGTTGTCATAGTTCTTGAGTTTTATTCAATTGTTTGCATGGATTGGTAATGATTGGCCTTTACATAAACTTTGTCGATTTTGGTTTTTGTGTTTACTAGTTTCTGTATTCAGGTTGGAATAATGTATACCATCCATGTTGTTGTCATGTGAATTGGGGTTTTCTAGTTGAGTGATTTTCTAGAATTCTATGATTTCATAATTAAAACTTATCTTTCAAATACCCTTGTAGTAATCTACTTGGGACATATATATGTTTCTGGCTACCGAGCTATTAGGGCGTGGGTGTAGCCCCTAGTTTAGAATTAGATGAAGGTGGATGGATTTATAGGTGTTAAAATAATAATAAGACTAATGATAATCGAAACTTATGTAGTAGTAGATACCGCATCTGCCTAGTTCTGGAGAATGTTTATTTCCATTTTGAGCTTTGATGACTGTGGCTTTGAATAATATAGTTCACAATGAGAACCTGGAATCATGCTTGGTGGTTTATTTTTAGTTTCTGTTTCTGAACACAAAATAACTTGTTATTTTGAGAAATGATACATTTGGTCAGATACAATGTCAAGCTTTGTTATGGACCTCACTTATGTAAATTTGAGGTTTTTGTGCATGAAAAATTGATTCTTATGTGATCGGTTAAAGAAAGCTTAGGATGAACACTCTAAAATAGCAGTATATTTTAAAATATTTAACCAGAAATTGTTGGACAATCGAGTTTTCTAGCATTGAAAAATTTCATAAAATTTTCAGGATCATACATAATTGAAACTGACTTAAGGCCTGATTTTGTTAGTTTTTATTGTAATCGGACTCTCGTTGTATCTGTGCCATAGAAGTAAACTTATTGAATCCGAGATCCCCCATTTCCTAGTCTAGATTTCATAAAGAAATTTACTATTATATCTATTTTATTCAAGTAATATACTTGGCTTATAAATATCATGATGGCAGGCTGAATTTTTCTCATTCATCACTCATATTTCAGATTGAGGTTCTAGTCATACCGAGAGTAGTTCAATCTAAGAATCAAAATTTGTCGGTAAAGATAGCATAATAATCAAATTTTTTAAATGTAGATCAATAACAAACTTAGTTCAAGTATATGCTTTTACATTCCTAATAGTCGAATCACATCATAATATAACAAATGAGTACATCACTTTTAAAAAAAGTTATTATAACAATGATCTAAATTAGAGGAGGTGTTTCTAAAAAAATTTGATGTTATGATCAAGTCGGACAACATATGTTGTTTTATCATATATCGGTCTCTAACGTTGGATTACTTGATAGATCTTTGTGGACTTTAGAGTTATTTATATTTTATTAGTTTGTTGAACATTAAAACAATCTCTTTATATATTAGATTTTTTTAACGTATGATCATTTTTCAAATGGTCTCTTTTTCTGAATAGTTTGTATTTAAATGTTTTTACATTTTAATATGTGAAATATATATTCATAGGATTGTAATTTAATTTTTTATATTTTTAACAACTATTGATTAATTATAATCTAATAATTATGAAAAAAAAATTAGTTATTCTTGTGGTCAATTTAATAACTTTTTAATAATTGAATTCTGGTAAATCAATAATTATGAATGCATGTAAAAAATTAAGATATAATAACCTAAATTTTTATATTTATAATATATATTTTGTGATCGTATTGTGTACGTAGCAAAAGACGGTTTCTTATCACTAAAATTGTTGCATCAAAACCCTCCTAATCACATTCATTGGAATGGAAGTAATTTTATATGAAATTAATGGTGACGAATTGTAGGGGTGTAACCGTAGGTAAAAAGAATTTGCGTAACGATTCTGTTCCTGTCTCAGCGTAGGATTTGGCTTGATCATTTGGTTAAGCACAAATCTTGAAAGAAAGTTTTTTAGATCTCAACGACTCGTTAAATAACACGTAACCAAAATGGCACGTGCGATAGTTTGTTTCGCCAAAATGTAATACGTGATCTTTCCTCCTCTACGTGTTGTAATTTCAATATTAATTTCTTTTTCTTGTTAAATCTAACTGATTTCTCCCTTCTTTCCGTTTCTAATTATTCAATAATTTATATATTTTATAAATCGAAAATGTAATAACGAATGAATAAATAGATTTTTAATATATACATTTTGACATATAATAAATTGGTGGGTTTTTTCGTTTTGAGAAAAATAAAAGGGGCTTGATAACGCCCCTGAGTTTGGTAACAATTCAATAGAACCGGTAGTATTGAATAATCTCAATCTGAACCACTTAGGTTCAAGAAATTATAATAAACTCTTAAATGTTTCAAAATCCATCGGATAACCTCAAATTATTAATCGATATCAGTTAAAATCAACAAATATATGATTTTTCTTGAAGATTGATAAAACAAAACTCTTCGTATAATGGTTTTTGAAACATACAATGGTTTATTATAATTTATCAAACTTGAGGGGCTCAATTGATAAATGGAGGGTGTGGAGTAGTTTGGAAAAATAGTTCTTTGATAAAATTAGGGGTGTCAATGAAAAAACCCAAAAGAGAATAAGTAGCAAGTACAAGAAAGTAAAGTGTTGTTATTGTGGATTTTGAAAGTACAAAGTTGGGACCCACTGGTCAAAAGGTACGCACAATTCTCTATAATGAGAAATAAGCTCTCTCTTCTGTTGTGTTGTTGTGTTCGAAATTCTCTCTGAAGAAGAAACAATCAAACAAACGAGGAAACAAAAACTCTTTGAATCTCTCACTCTTTCTCTTCTCAGTTTCGGCTCCACTTTCACGGGACCTGAAACTCCTTTAAACCCTTTTCGTCAACCTACCACCCCATTTTCGCGCATGCAGAAGCCATGGGCGAGCCACCTCAAGTTGGAAGTACTGATGATGATGCCAAGAATGGCGATGAAAGCCACGTGCCCTCGACCACAAATGATGCTAAAACTATCATCAGCATTGCCGAGAGAAGGGCAGCCAAATGTGGATTCAAGGCGGAGAGGATCAGCATGTGCACCGCACCCTGCGTCACCATTCCACCTGGGATTAGCCCCACCGCGTTGCTTGATTCACCTGTCATGTTGCCCAATTCTCAGGTGATTTTTTTGTTTCTTTGAGTTTCGTAATGCAATGCTGGTACTGTAACACGATCCTTCTCTGTGTAGTTATACTGTGTTACCAATTTAAGGACCGGTAACGTTGCATGAAAGAAGTGATTTCTCGGTTGAGTTGAGAATCACTGTAGACGTTCCTTCTCTGTGTAGTCATTTTCTGTTTATTTTCTTGGTAACTTTTATTTGATTGCAAATCGTTTTTGCAATGATTTCCTGAAATGCTTTTCAAGTTGAACGCTTTTGGGTTTACCTGTTTCAAATCCTTAACAATTGAAAACAGTTCTAATCTTGTAATTTTATTAGCTCACTGAGATTCCAAGTTTAGATTAGATTAGCTGTTCACTAGGTACTGATGAACACATTATAACCATACTCAAGCATCACAAGAAATAAATATTCCAGAAGTCAATTGGCACAGAAGCAGATGAGGACATTTCTCATCTTATGTCACCTGGGAATTCAGTTTGTTAATCTTTTCACTTTGCTGATGCAGATGCATTAATTTAGGTTGTTCCTGTCATCGTGCTAAACCTTACCATGTAATTTTCTAGAGAAAATCCCTTTAGTCTAGTTATGTTTTTGTTTAATTGCTTATGTTATTTGGCACAGCTATCTCCCACTACTGGAACTTTTCCATTGCCACCTCACAATCAGGAAAGTTCGTTGCCAAATATAAATCAGAAGGGTGGTAATGCAGGTTCTTTATTCAGATTCAACGCTCATGGGGTTCCAGATTCTCTGCCTGACTTTTCTAGTTCAGGGGATCAGGTAGTTCTAGATTTTTTAGTTTATGTGATTGGCCCTCTGTTATAAATTTTGTAGACCGGATGTCAGATTGGGAAACTTTAACATGACTCATACATGCTGAGTCACGTATATACGCCACTCTTAACAATTATCACATATGACTATGAAAGATTCTAGCTGTTAGAGGTAGAATTTCTTTGGCTTTAAACGTAATTGGCCCTTGGCATGACAACTTGGGATTGCGTCATACAATTCTCTAAAGCTGTTGAGAAAATTGTAAAATTGAGCTGTTGATTTTGACTTGCACGCACATACTATCTCAACTCTTAAAAATCCTACTCCAACTACTAATTTGACCTTAAGAAACTCCAAGCGAAGTGGACTTGATGAAAGACTAAAAGACCGCAGCCAGGCCACACAAAGCAACAATGAATTACCAGAAAAATCTTGAGAACAAAAACTAAAGAAAACTAAATTAAAATGAACCATGTTATTTAGTAGGGGAAATGGACATAAATATAAGAAATACAATCGGCAATACTATGTAGGATTCTATATGGCCATTTATTCAAAATTTAGAGGAGACTTCTTTGTTTATTTTATCTTTTGCTTTTCCTTGAACTTCTTCTTGTCTGCTTCATTCTCCTCCTGCTGGAGAGGAACTTGACCTTTTGAAGTTTTACAGCAATAAATCACTTGATTTTGTGAATTACATCCTTGGTACTAATGAATAAGTCACAATTAATGTTATTTTCCCTTTGTAGTTGGATGTGTCTGAGAATGAGCGGCTGTTATTACTTGCGTTACTTGACTTTTTGGGTTTAGTGAAATCAACAATTTGTTCTGGTACAGAAACTTGACTTGCTGTAGGGCAAGAATAACAAGGCTGAACTCTTCAATCTCTTTTCTCTCCTTCTCAACCTTTCGTTCTTCATTGTCCTTGAAAGTTGTTGGTCACTATAATACTAAGGGTCGGCCCGTTCAACTCTTGACTTAATAAAACATCCTCTTCTGCTCCATCTTGGACATTGTCGGTAACTGCCTCTTTTGCATCTAACAACTCAAATATGGTATGAAGCTGGTTCAGTTTTAGTTGGCATGAGATTATGGTTTTAGGCCTTGCAATATATTGACTAGCTGTTGGTTTGTCAATTTCCTCTGTTAAACAGGATGTTCCAAGTCTTTCTTGTAATGCTCAAATTCCTTGTCAGCCGAAGTACAGATAGAACTTTCCTTGTTTTCACGCTTTGGCATTTTTCATCTTCAAAACAAGTTCTGCATCATGGAATATGGAATAATATATATCCTCTCCCCTATGATACACATCTTGTTCATATAATCAGGGACATTCAAGTAAGCAGTTACAGGAATCACATCTACTGAAAACTACTCTTTAAAGTGCATTAATTCACAGCCACAACTGCATACCGTAGATTGCTTCCTAGCTGTCTGTAGTTCCTGAGCATATCCTTTAAAAGAAATTTTTCTGAATTTTGATGTTGCTTGGCCAAATGCAGTGTCTGTCTCAAAGTTATTAGTATGTTTTATGTGTAATATGTATTTGATTAGGCCTGTTCTCCTTCCAATCTTGCTCAGAAAGGTGATGTGGATTATCAAGCTCTTTTCACAGTGGATCTACCAATCGATTTTGAATTTCCATCAGAGTTTCCAAAAGAGAATAACACGAAGAGTCATACAATTGATTTGGTTAGTGATGGCAAAGTCTCAGACAGCATAATTAAGAATGATTACTGTGGGAATGTGCAACTGCATTGTTCAGATAGGGATAGTGACCTAACCTCCTTACAGAAAGAACCGATTCATGGGGAGGATATTGAGATGCATGATCTTCCCGAAGGAGACCAGAAGGGCACAAACCCTCCACTCGGGGTGGCAAGTACCTCAGAAGATGTGTACAACTGGAGAAAATATGGGCAGAAACAGGTAAAAGGTAGTGAATATCCTAGGAGCTATTATAAATGTACCCATCCAAATTGTCAGGTGAAAAAGAAGGTAGAGCGTTCATATGATGGACAAATAACAAAAATTATCTACAAGGGTGGCCATAATCACCCAAAACCTCAACCTAGTCGTCGACCGTTTCTTGGATCAGCATTTTCATCTAATGAAATGTCAGAGAAAAGTGAAGGCAGCGAAACCTGTGTCAAAGTTGAAGATGGGATGGTATGGAGAAGTACGGAAGCAGGTTTGAAGGATATCAAACTTGGTTCTAATTGGCAGGCTGATGGTCTGGAAAGAACATCCTCAACTTCTGCTGTAACAGAACTTTCCGACCCATTATCACTGGACGGGAAATCTGTTGGTGCATTAGAATCTTCAGAAACTCCAGAGCTTTCATCGACAGTTGCCAGCCATGATGATAATGATGATGGGGGCACTTTAGGAAGCATATCACTTGGTGATGAAGCCAATGTTGATGAATCCCAGTCCAAAAGAAGGTATACTTATATATTTATTTAGTGCTATTTACTTGCACAGGCCTTGATAACATATACTTATCTATTGATTTTCTGGTTCAGGAAGATGGACAATAGCTTGCTTGAAACAAATTTGCCATCGAGCGCTGTTCGGGAGCCAAGAGTTGTTGTCCAGATAGAGAGTGAAGTGGACATACTTGATGATGGGTATCGCTGGAGGAAGTATGGACAGAAAGTAGTCAAAGGAAATCCAAACCCTAGGTATTGAACTTTCTTATGTGTTTTGGGATTATTTTATAGACCTTATCAGAATTCTGAACACAGACGATTCCTAGGATACAGAGATTGATGATCATTGTCATGAGCTTAAAAGTTGTACTTTGGTTGGATTATGCTTGTCTGTTTGCAGTGGTGTGGATTTCCAAAGCTGCTTTTTCGAATTCTGATTTTCTGTTTTCTAACTTGGCTAGTTATAGAGCTCAGGATTTCAATTCTTACTACTCAGGGTTGTTGATTTATTCCTCCTTGTCCCTTTGTTACAGGAGCTATTACAAGTGCACAAGTGCCGGTTGTTTAGTCAGGAAGCATGTGGAAAGAGCCTCAAATAATTTAAAATGTGTTATTACAACTTATGAGGGCAAACACAATCATGAAGTGCCTGCAGCTAGAAACAGCAGTCATGTTAATTCAAGTGGTGGTAATTTTCTCCCAGCTTCTGCTGATGCTCAACCGGTTTTAATACTACCCAGAAACGCCTATACTTCAAAGCCTGGACCACAAATTCAAGATATTGCTCCTCATTTTGAAAGAAAACCAGAATTGAACAATGAATATATGAGACCTAGTTTTCTTCAGAATTTCGATAGTGAGATGAAGTTTGGGACTCCATCTGTCTACCTAATGAAATTTCCACCCTTACAAAATTCGTATAACTCTTTTGGACTAAACCCAAATTGCAATGTAGCTCCTGGTTCTGCTGTTCCTGATTTCCCAATTTCACTGCCATGGACTCTCTCCACATCAGCAAATCTTTCTCTGGCAGGGATTGAACATAATAACAGTAATAGAAAACCAATAGGTCCAAATAAGTCTTTCCTTTCAGGCCAGCAGTTGAATGAGAAGGATACGAGGTTCCTCAAACCAAAGCAAGAGAAAAAGGATGATAACCTTCATGATGCTTCCATATCCATTGTTGATCATGCAAATGTATCATCGTCGTCCTCATCATTCCCGGCTTATCAGCAGGTCATGAGAAATTTTCCATCTTAATACAGTTTCATTGGTTACAGATTTGGTCTCAGCTATCCATTTTCAAATGATTAATGTCTCTCAAAATATTACTGCTATAATAGTTATTGCCTTGATATCAATATCAAGGCACTTGTTAATTTCGCATAATGTATCTACTCAGATCCTTAACAATTTTCAATTTTCTCATGAGGAATTTATTTTTACAGTTCACAAAATTGATCTTACTTGCTCTCTCTCTCTCGTGCTTGCATTTGTGTAGTGGATCCTGCAACTTATCTACTTGAGATTCATGTTCTAAATGGTGATAAGTTGAATAATTAAAGGGCTGAAATTTTTTGTTTAATTGGTGAATTTTCTCTCGCAATTTGGTCTTAAATACTATTACTAATCTTCATTTGTTAGCTTTTAATTTTCTTTAAGTTATTACTTAACATGGTTTCAGAATAATTTTTAGTTGAATTTTTTCGACAGCTTGAATCACAATAAAAATGTTTAGGGTTGATTCAAACTTCACAGGAGTAAGGTTCAGCAATTGTTACACTGAATAAGTGGCTCCACCAGGTGCTTTGCTCCTAGACATGAGACTTCTTAATTAACAATCAAACAGGAAGTACAATAACAACAATAATGGCTAATTTTATAATAATAATATTACAACTGATTACATTTAACATTATATAAATGGGTAGTTTTTACTTTATTAATTAACTTTTATAAAATGAGATTCGGCCCTGTGGTATGTGATAAATGTAATGATCTCTACTCTCTTTGGCACATGTGCTTTCTGGTGTCTCTCCAATCTATAACTTAAATAGCTTCCTTTACTTCTATGAAGCAAATTTGACAGAAACTCTATGGAGGAGGCATTTGATGCTTCTTTTCTTTCTTTTAATATTCTTATTTTGTAATTTTCCACATGTGATGAGTGGAGAGTACCAAACAGAAGTCCATGTAAGTTGTCAACGGATTGGATTTTGTTAGTCTACCTCCAGAGGAATTCCCCGGCCAAAGACCATGAATGGTTAACTCAGCTTTATTTGGATTTGGCAACTCAGAAGTTAGGCATTTCGAACCTGGAGCTGAACGGTGGCCAATGGGCCACATTTGGACAAGCCATGGGATACTACATGCGTCGCAGGAAAGGAAGAGAACAAGAACAAAGAGGATACAAAAACGAGTAGTGCTCATAGTGCCTGAGTAAGAACTAGTGAGAGCAGCATATACTCTATATATATATATATATATAGACATATATGTGTATTCTGAGTTAATATGAGAGGTGCGAAGCTACTAGGTAATAGCCCGGAAGAGAGTGAGATAGTAGAGAGGTGAGAAAAGTGATAAGAGGGGATTATGCTGCACAATGCACATGCAGTCGCTCAGGCTCAATGCTAGAACGCGTAGACGAGCTCATCACACGAGTGGCTATGGCAGAAAATTACCGGGAGATTTGCAAAAATAATTAAACTTAAGGGGATAACTTAGTGAGTAACCAATAAATTAAAAATTTTGATTGTCAAACAAACCTAGAAGTCCATAAGCCCGTAAATATTATCCAATTAACCCTTTAGCCCGTAACTAGTTAATGAGACAATATTTATGAGTCTATAGGCTTGACAGGTTGATTAGATCATCAAAATTTTTAATTTCTTGATTTATTAAACCCCTTAAGTTTGTCATTCTACACAATTATCCAAACAATTTGCATGCGTAAAGGAGGTGAAGTGCAAGTATAACTAGAGCTTAGGGGGTCAGTGGTAAAAAGAAGACTATAAACCGAAGTAAAATAAGCCATCCACTTCTCTTTTAAACCATTCGGCCGCTGCTCCTACCTATTGTCCATCTAATTAAGTTTTATCTTTTGCGTCTCAAACCTTTCTAATCCTCTCTATCACACCCTCTTCCACTAACACTATTCACCTAATCACTTTTCTAAAGAACCATCTTTATATTTGCATATTTATAACATTTGATATCATTTTCTCATCTTTATATGGTCCATGTAGGGCAAACCCTACATGCAACATTAACAAAGGTTGTTTCTAGTGATTGCAGAAAGGTAGGCAAGAACAAACAAATTCATCCAATTTTGTAGGTAATTTATGGTACCAAATTTTAGCACAAACAATTATATTTCAATAAAATACTATATGATAGATTTGAAGATGTTTTTAGCTATTCAAAAAACAGTACTTTTAAGATAGGGAAAATATAACTTGGATTATCTATTTCAGAAGGCTAAATATGCTATAGTTGTACATAAAACATTTATTTTAAATGTTAAATTTAAAAACACAACTTTATTAGAGTGGTGTCACACTTTTAAACTCATTATATAAACTCGAATTTGCAAACTGATATGTCATTATTGCGTGACTACCACATCATCAACCTTAATTAATGAGTTAAAAATTTTAAACTCACTCATCTAATCATATAATATTTTCATAAATAAGGTTTGTAGATAGATTTTGTAAGTGCAGTGCTATTGTTTTTGTTATATGTATATCTATATGATTATTGGTATGATAAAACTCTCCACGTCTGAAAATTTACCATTATTATAAGTATTCATAAATAAATCATTTGAGTCTTAATTAATTTATTTATTTAAAAAAATATATGATAAATTGGTAATTAAAAGTTTAATTAATTATGTATAGAAATTTGAAATGAAGAGAGAAACAATAAATGTTATTTTAAGAATATTAAATTACTAAAAAGATGAAATCCACTTGTCCACGCGTGATTATTAGGTATACTGATTAGTAAAATATACCGTATCATCACGCTGATTTGGTATAACAAATGTACATAAAATTTCTCAAATACGAAATCAAAGAACTGCAAAATTATGCTATTAAAGATGATGGAATTTTTCTTCAGAGCAAAGAAGATGCTTCAAAAGCAAACTCATGAACAAAATTGTATCCCAGATTTAGTAAGCATTAGTTCTTGAATCCAGCACTAGAAACCTGAGTAAAAAATTACCAGGCATCTCTCAAACCCACATGATCCCTTCAAATTGTCAAAATAAAACTAATTATATACTATACATACAACTTTAGAGATGGAGACAGGAAATCAGTGAGGTGCTTCGCACAAGAATATATATATTTTTATGAATTCACAAAATCATATATACAATTCTTTCATCATTGTCTATATACTGTTTAGCATGACCTGAAGCATACCCATAAGCTTGATTAACCTTGTTGGACATGAAGAGTATTCTAGCTTCAATCAAATTTTTACGAACTTCTGTCGGAGATGGAGAGAATGATCAGCTTGCTGCATGGAAAACCAGTAAGTTTCTAAATCTATTCCCAGCCTTTCCGCTGTGGTTTTTGTGTCAAATGCATTAAAAATTCATGTAGAGTACTAACTCCAAGAGCACCCCAAAATCTAGGGCTCGACAAATTCAAATTGCCAGCGAAAATGAAGAGAACAAGACCTCTTCCAACAAAATATATACTACTTCGATACACCTGCAAAAGGAAGCTAAGTGAAAAGAAAATTGATTTTCAAAAGACAACAGAAGTTGTAATTTTAAACTTCGAAAAGGTAACCTAACGTCAAATTGCCAGAACTTTTATTGAAAATAGAAACAAAAATAGGTTTACAAAGCACTTCATGAGGCTATCAATATATTATTCTCAACAAGATCAGTAGTCAATCTTGGCACCGGAGGTCTAGAAACAACACTCGAAGCTAATGCTGGATAAACAAACAGATTAACATACTTCCATTAAACATAGTCTGATTACAGAACGTGTAAAATTTAAAAGGAGCGGTCTGGAACATAAGTTACATATCAAACATAAGAGCAGAACGTACATGAAAGACTGTAATTGTGATTTCAATATTTTGCAGGAAACAGATTCAGACGGCCAAATCTGTTCGAGAAATCAATATGCCGTCGGTGTCTGCATAGAGCCATTCCCCATCAGAGATTCTTGTTCCACCAATGGTTATAGGCACATGTTTCTCTCCGATTCCTTTCTTGTTGGCTTTCATTGGATGAGAAGCCAGAGCCCTCACACCAATATCGCAACCATTGATCTCATCTACATCCCTAATACAGCCGTTCACCACTATTCCAGCCCATCCATTATTTTGTGCTTGTACAACAGGGTTGCCACCCAGTATTGCACACCTCAAACTCCCACCCCCATCTACAACTAGAACTCTGCCATTACCCTTCTCCTCAAGAAACTCACGAATCAAAACATTGTCTTCAAAAACCTTGAGAGTCACTATCTGTCCGGAGAACATTTGGCGCCGGCCATATATCTGAAAAAGTGGCTGGAGTGCCCGGAGCTCACCACTCACGATTACTTGCGGGTTGGCATCACACACTTCAGCAGTTGTAACTAATGCCATTTTTTCCAAGCACCTTCAGGAAAGGAAAAGCATCAAATATCAATCTACTGACAGGCATTTGTAAAGCAAAATAAAAAAAGCGCATTTTGATGTCAAACTAAACTGGAAGTAGTCTATAAAATAATGATACTCTTCAGAAAAAGGTATAGGACCCTGAAATCCAAATGATATAAATAAGACACAAATTTCCATTAAATAGCCAATACTTCCTAATAAAGCATGGAAAGCCAACCCTTTTGCACGATATAATTTTACATAAAGCCAAATAAAAACACAGTGAAATTGTCAGATAGGAGTCATACAAAATCCATCTGAAAAGCATGCACCATTCCAATCTTGTCCCCTTCAGGAAGGCCATAGCTATATTGCTTTGGAAATTAAATTAAACACACAAATTGTACTTGGTTAGAAAAGAACACCAATACCAAAGATCTTATATGACTAGCTTTGCTAAGCCTTGGCTCTAGCATTAATTTTACATTTGCATTCCAAAAGTTTCTCTCAGATGGTCATGTCACTATGGCCCACAAGTCCTATAGATCATTTTTCACATGAGCAAAACATGTGCCCCCTGCTTTCTCATGTCCAAAATCAATTTCATTTTGTCAAAAGAGCCACTACAAAAATTGATCTAATCTTAACTAACATGGTAAGTTACAATGAAAACAAAAAAGCATTTTACATCATACATAGAACATTTTCCATGGCGATATAAACTTTGGGAAAGGAATCAGACAAAAAAAAGTAATCCAAGAAGTTAAAAGTTAGATGTTAAATACAAAATAAACAATTTAAACAGGGCAATGAACTTTAAATGATATCTAATTGGATCCTAATCATTTTCGAAAAGGAGTCTCACTGACGAAAATATCTAAAGATCATAAATTTCCTACGTCTAGAATTGAACTAAGAAACCCCTTAATAGCTTTGATTCTACTACTTAATGTCTATCAATAACAAAGCTTCCCAAACTTGCTCCAGGGACATATCCAAGGCATAATAAGAGGCAATACATCTTCCCCAATAACTCCATAAGACTTTTTTCCATTTGTTAGTTTTTTAGTTTTCATGTTTACCTTTATTACCAACAAAAACATCAAACTGAATGGACATATTAAACCAATCAAGTCCATAGAGAAATTTGGTATACAAAGGGAAGAAAATGCCTAACAAAGAACATTCCAGACAGGAAGGCTTTCAGTCCAAGCATATAAACTTAAGGTAGCTTGACCTTCATATACTCAAAACATCCAAAATTTCCAATAACATTACTAGAATAGAGTAATAGTACAACCATCCTCATACTACCTGGAGCGACATAATATCATCATATGATAAAAATTCATAAAAAATGTAGAAGATTGCAATACTGATGTTGTATTCAATAATATCATACCATATCAGGTTGTATTAAAATAGTTGTATACCTAGTATCATCCAACTAGAATAACACTGGTAACATCAAACGACAACTCAAAACTCATGATGTACTCGAATATTCATCACAAGTTGACATTCAATGGTACCGTATGATTATTTTCCAGTACAAGTATGACATTGATAAACCCTCATTCATATCAATCAAATCAGTGCAGTTCCATTTGGTAACACACTTGCACTATGGAGATTAACACTGGTAACATTGAAGATCCAACTCACACCGCACCTGATAATTGGATACAGGTAACATTCAACGGTACTGTTACCGCTCTTCCCAGTACAAGTATGAGATTGCAAATCAACGTTCAACCATATCAATCATACAAGTATCACATTCCACGGCTTCATTTCACTGCTCGAGCATTTAACTACGATCCTAAAATGAGCGAATAACGGGAATAGATGTAATGAACTCATAGAATCTATCAAGAAATTATAAAAACTCTCAAGGAAAATTTTCCATTTTCCATCCAAACAGGCATCAATTCATCTATCAACATTAAAAAAAAAAAAACTGTTAACAATGAATAAATAAATAAAATCGAATCAAATCTAAATCATCAAATAACTCAATCAAAACCGATAGTAAGCAAACAGAGCATCAAGAAATCTTATCATCAAAACCGAAATCAATTCGACGCAACAACCGATCAGCAACAACGAAAGAGATAGGACGGCCAGGATTGATTTACCTTCGATCGTTAGTTCCTATCTCCGCAGTTCACGAATATGCAGTGTTTTAAAGTTACAAAAACACGAGAGAGAGATTGCTTCCACTAAATCTTTGAAGAGAGATTTGCAGAGAGATGGAATCCCATCTCTGTTAGCTGTAAAGCGCGTGGGGAATGTTCTGTTATTTGTTTATTTATTTACTTCGCTTATTTTATGTTTTGTAATATTGTTTTGAGTCTTTAAAAAAAAAACTCAAAATTTAATAGAATGAATTGAAAAAAATAACATGGTATTAAAAAGAAAAAATTAGATATTGTTAACATATTTTATATTAACCACTTTTTCTGTTGTTAATCTATAATTTTTGATAACTTTATTGTAAATTTAGACATTAGAAATCGATAAATAATTACATCTAAATTTGTTTTAAAATTTCTTAAAACATGATCATTGTTTAATAGATGTTCTAATTCTAATTATTTTAAAAGTTAATCAATATTTTATATAAATTAAACACCCAATAAGATGATATTCTATTTTAAATTTTTATTTGCTGGCTGCTGTCTATTAAAATTAAAATAAATAAAAAGAGATAAGTTTAAAATAATGTCCACGCGCATTAGTGGGAGGTGAGAAACACGGTTATAGTAAAATATTAATGGTCCCTGCTTTGTTGATTAAATGGTTGATGGCGTAAATGATGGCTACAGCGCCATTGTCACAAGTGATGTCAGTTCATTGAATCTGGGAATCCATCTGAAACTCACGTGCCTTTTCGTTTATTTATTTATTTATATTAATAATAATATGCATATGTTCACATTTTTATGATAATTCTTTCTAATCCAATATTACATGATGGGACGTTATATCATTATTTTATTTTTATTTTTTATTATAATTTATATTATTTTTAAATATTATATTATACGAATATTGTCATATCTAAAATATATATTATATTCTTTAAAATTCTAATATTTAAAAAAAAAAAAAAAAGAATAGTTATGCAATCTATAAATTGTTTGACATTTTAACTAACAGGGTATTTGTGTATGCTGAGGTTCTTTACAAAAGGGTGAAGGCCAGGGCCTACAGCTTTGCTTGGAAGCACTTGGCGGGCTCTGCTTGGAAGCACTTGGCGGCTTCTGCTTGGCTGTCTAGATTGTGATCTTTCCATGCGAAGAACCTTTCTTTTCTATAATTAAATGTTTAATGATATCAAAGAAGATCTAAGACACAAGCACTGGATTAAAAGTGTATCTTTGAATAAGCACTTGGACATCCATAGTTCTTATTAAGTTTCAAGCATAGTACTGGAAAACAAGAACTGCAACCAAATGTATCATCATAATTTGTTATTGTTACTCAAACAAAAAAAGTTACAACTGACCGACACCAGAGATCCACTAAAATAATCATCAGTAAAAGTTGGAAATATGAAAAGAGAAGGTGATGGCAACAACAAAATGCTAATTTGTTTAGAAGAGTCTTTAATGGCCAAATTTATTGGAATGAAGGTACTGGTATTATTAGAACACTGTGTCACAAGCAGACTGCTGATTTCCTAAGTCAACCTGTGAATGGTTTGCATGTCAGCAGCTTCCTTGATGGTTCCCTTCTCAACATGATCCCACCACTTGAACAAGAAATTGTCGACAACCAGTCTGAACCAAGGAGACAGCTTCAAACCTTCCTCTCCGGCATCAGCTTTCCTCAATAGCTCTTTCAACTGCTCACGGTTCACATACTTGACATCAGCTACTTCATCAGGATTTGGATTAACTTTAACATCTCGGACAATGAAGAGCAGGTAATCAACTGCAGAATAAGGAGAGATATAACAATCAACAAAACATTTTAAAGAATTCCCAAGGATGAATACCATCCTGCCTTCCAGGCTTAGAATTGAAGAGTTTCAAATGCACAATTGTAGAACAAATCAAGTTCGTCCTTACGTTCATGCTCTCCCCACTTGCCATCAGAAGGTGCCTTGTACAGTATGCGACCCAGTGGGATGAACTGATCAACTGGCACATCTTCAGCGGGAATGCCCAGCTCATCCAGGAGCTTCCTCTGTGCAGCATTCCTTACCCCTAACAGGCAAATCAAAGTAAAAGACAAAACCATTGAGACTATATTGCAATGACAGATAAAACAGACTTCTAATGGAATGCATAACATGTAAATATACATACCAAGAGCATCCTCATCAATAAGCTCAGATTCACGGTAAAGAGGATGACTACAGCAAGTGTTTGTCCACACAAGGGGGAATGTCACCTTTGTCGCAGAACGTTGCTGTTCAGACACAGTGAACAGAACACATATCATCCTCAAAATCCAATAAGAATAAATGCTAAATACTTTTTGTGCATGTAATATAGCTAGCACAAAGAAGTCGGACCGCTAGCTACCTAATATTGGGGCAAAACAATAGAGGTTACCAAGAAAAAAGATGACCCATCACTTCTTTCTTTAGTTTTAACCTTTAAACACCACGCCCCACTCACCTTTCCCGAGCACAATAGAAAGTCAATGGATACAAGGATTTTATTGCTAGACCTCTTACTCATACTACAGGATATCTAACCAACTAGGTACATCAAAGAAAATGCATTCACCGTTTAACTAATATCTAAAATAAAAAGGAATTTAACAACAAAGCAAAATTTAATGGCTCAAGACACTTAACATTAAAAATTTCTGTTAAATAATTTGCTTGGCATTGTAATGACATCATCACATTTATTTGCATGGGCAATATTCTACCTAATAATATGAAGTCTTCCTGCTTTAAAATTCTATATTACAACATCTTTACAATGGCATTCTCACTAATTAAAAAAAAAATTAAATAAAGGAGTAATCATTAGACAAGATCATAGCATGTGATTTTCATACATGTGTCGAGGCCACATGGAGAATGAATGGATAGCCTCCCTGTAATACAGTTAAGCAACTTCAGAGGTAATTCTGGTAACTTCCAGGATTACAGTGGTGTAAATCAACATTTACAAGTCAATAACTCTATTTTCAAATATTTAGCATCTGAAATTGTTATTTTAATTCCTCTTTTCTATTTCTAACGAGTAATTCTTATACTCAAATTTAAAGAGCACCTCCACATAACATGCAGAAAAATTCCTGAGACAGGTTTAAAGCAGCATTATTAGCTGCTCTGTTTGACTACTGGAGCAATTTCACTCGCGCAATGGTAAATTTCTTGCATCAGCAAATGCCATTATTGATTTGAATATTCTTCCAGCATATTATCTGCTTTTACATGGGTTTACAAGCCTGATAAGCTAAACAGTGAAATTACTATAATTTTAGATTCATTTATGATAACAGAGATAAGAACAAAAATTATCCCCAAACACTCATGTAAGACTCCAAATTTGCATAATGCAATTCAACAGCAATGACAAATAACTTTAACCCCTATGATAGCAAAAGCATACCTGAAGGAGTAACTCATATTTTGAGTTGAACAAAAACACACTGAAGGCTCTATGGAGCAGATTCAATGATTCAATCTTTTCCATCAAGTGACCTGCAGATTTTGCAGATCAAAAGCTTTAATTTCACTCGCGAAAGGATATCTAAAACAAACACTCCCATAGTTCCCACATGACAAAAAATAAGACATCAAATTTGGTGTCTTAACAAAAGATTTCAACCTGAAGCAGGAGAAACTGGCCCTTTTCTTTTCTTCCACTACTTAAAAAGCCGAGGAAAGTATAAAAGGAGACCAAACAATTTAGTTGTAGCATTCTTTTCTATAACGACGTAACAGGTCATAGTTTCTTCATGATCATCAATAATATGCCAATCAGAAATATCACAGGATATTATAAAGTCAAGAGCTACATGAGAAAACTATTGTTAGTTTTTTCTATAAGAAAGAAAATTATGTTTACCACTCTAATGTTAATAAAATTAGATTATCAGGAAGTCAATAACAGAATGTATACTTACAATTGTATTTGTTTTCGTGACCAACAACACGATCATTCTCATCCACTAAAATGCATCTGTCAAAGGTTTCAATTGAACAAAGCTCATGAGATGTCAAATATACATACAAATTATGTAATCAAATACCCTCTCACAACATAAAATCAAATATTAAAAAAAAATGTGAGATTCATAAACATGGACTCGTTTCAATTCATAACATTGAATTGCAATTCACAGAATGAAAATAAAAAAAAAAATAAAAAAGTATAAGTAAAATGGAAATTTATATGTTAATCATTCTACTGTTTTAAGCTATAAATCTCACGTTCTCTTAACATGGCGGTCAATAATGAAGCATAAAACATCAAATGATACTTGTTTCGCTTAAGCTGCTAACGGTATACAGTAGCTACCGGTCCCGTAAAAGCCACTGTATCAACAGTTATTTAAACCGGCCCGGTAACGTTAGAATGAGATTTACCAACATTAGATTTATTGTTTTAGAAAAATTATATATACAATACAAAGTGATCTAATAGCTAAAACTGGCCAGCAAGGTTACCGGGCCAGTACGGCAACAAAACCGAACTCTCACACACAAGCTGAAACTGAAAGTCCAACATAATCGAAGACAAAGACAACCCACGTGTTACATACAACATAAATACACATACATACATGATGCATACATACATGACGGATACAAGAGAAGACTATAATCGGATCAAAAGCGAATCTGCACGACTATCATCGTGGTTCACGGAAGCAAACAGTACAAAGAAAAAGGGGGAGAAGGAAGAGGAGAGGGGGGAGGGGAGCATACTCGTCCTCGAACATGAGGCGTCGCTGGACGGCGTCCATGCCAGCATCAACGGCGGTGGCATCACTCATGGCGGTGGAGTTGCGGGAAGAAAGAGATGCCCTGGTGCGCAGAGGCTTGAAGGGGGAAGATGAAAGAGTTGGGAAAGTGGGGGGAGCAAAATGAGATGAGAAGAAAATACGGGAACTGGAACACGACGACGAACAAGAAGAAGAAGAAGAAGAAGAGTTGAGAAATGAGGTAGAGAGTCTGATGGCTGTGGGATTAAAAAGGCGAGACATGGAGACTCGGTAGAGCTCTGACAGGTATCAAAGTAAGGCTACGGACACTATTCGATACAAATTAATTTTTTTCCATATATATCATTTAATTTTTTTTTTGTCTGTCTAGTAATTTTTTAATTTTTAATTTTCTATATAATAATCAATGGGGCCCACTCTAGATGAGAAATTACGCTTCTATCCTTCTTTTTAATTAGTTTTTTTGGCTTATTATTTATTAATCTCATCTATGGCATGTTAATTAATATTAATATCTTTATGTCTCATTAATTCTTTTTTTTTAATTGTTAAATCTTATGTGTGTGATAATATTTTATTTTTTATTTTTCTTTTTTTATATCTTTTACGAATTACCAACCACTGCTTTTTTAATTTTTGTCTTTTAAGATAAATACAAATTAAAAGAGAATTTTAATCTTGGTTAATTATCATATCAAAGAAAATCGCTTTTCTGAAAAATGATCTTCAATTTCTATCATCAAGTTGAAATACAGGAAGGGTAAATTAGACATCTCAATCATAAAATGCCAAAAGCAAGAAAAAAAATCTTCGTGCATATCACATGCCAATGTGCTAACCACCACTTAATGGAAAAAAAAAAACAAAATCATTCTTCATGATAATTTCATTTGCCATCTCATGAATACGGATTAAGGTAACCTTTACGTATTTCTAAATATCTAATTAAAGTATAAGAGGTAATTAGTCATTAATCATTCTTTTCTTTATAATCATTAAACACATTAAAAATTTTCGAATTGGGTAATCTCACTTACCCCCCTAAAGTATGAGAAACTATCACTTACCTCTTTAATATTTAGGAGTAGAATAAGGTCAATCAAGGTGTCATTGTGATACCAATATTTGACAATTTGATTTGAAAAACAAGATAATGTTTCCAATTATAATGTAGAGATACTCTGATTTGTTGTCTAATATATTTTAAAACTAGAAGGAGGGCCAATACAAGATGAAGAGATTGAGGGAGGGTTGTGATATTTGTCAGCAAGGTAAAGGACAATAACAAGGATCATTAGCTATCTGTATTTCCAACCAATTTGATTCTCAATTTTGGAAGATAATCTGTTAATAATGATTAATAAATGAAATAAATGTAGAAAAATTTAATGTAAGGAAGAAGGGACATAATAAATTAATTTTCATATTTCATCTAGAACAGCTTATGCAAATCATATAATCCATTAATTAAATTTTGAAAATTTTACTATTAATATATACAATTATTTTTTTTTTAAATGGTTCTATGAATAATAGCAAATTTTTCAATTTGCATTGATAATATTTCCTAACTTAAAAAATAGATAAATTTTTAACTATTCATTGCAAATAAAAGATTTTATACAACTGATCGATAAAGAAAATTAACGGAAAAAAATATCCCAATAAAATTAATTTTAATCTAAAACATAAAAGATTATATTTCCTTTAGTTTTATTATATAGATTTTTAAAAGATGTTTTCTAAGTCAGAAATCAAATTTCTTATTATAATCATGTGGTATATGACTGCTTGCTCATGTGGTTTATTGAATGGTATTATTAGATTCCATTCACCAACTACCAATCTTTGGTCAAATTTGGCAAGAGCCTACCAATCTATGAAATTATCGAACAATATGAATCATAATATAAAGGTTGAGATATTTGCACCCAATTTAATACGATGAATTTTCGTATTTTTAAATAAATTTTATTATTAAATCATTAATTTATTTATTCGACACATCCGTATGAATACACCAAAATTATTAAACCATAATTTCTTTCATTATTTATCTTTATAACTTTTTTTTTTATTTCTTTATAACTCTCTTATAAGAGGGACGAGGAGTCTTTTTATTATATATAATCTCATATAAGAGTTCTTTTATTTCTATTTACAATCTTCGAAATAGAGCGTTAATGATATTAATAAAATAAGAAATATTTCAACTTCTAATACATAAAAAATGAATAATTTTAGCAATAAAAGTTTGTAATTAGAAATATTATACAAGGAAACTCGTTGTATTTAAGATATTTCATCAAATTATAATATTATTAAATTAAAAGAGAAAATAATCGATTCTCGTTTATTCAAGTTTCAATCTTCTTATAAATGTTTAAAACTCTTTCATGACTAAATTGATTTATTTTGCACTAAAATGTTTCCAGGAAGCTAGAAAGTAGATTAGTGAAATCGTTGTTTCCAATAAAGTAACAATTTTCTTGGAAAAAGAATGTTTTCTGTGTTACAAACTTACAAGCATTTGGAAATCTTCCATGAAAACGTGTAACAAGCGTTTCTGAAAATGATTTAAGCGTTTTTCTTCTTTATTTATTATTATTTTTTTACTTTTTCTAAAATACCTATAAGAAAACAACAATTCAAATGATTTTTTTCTGTTTCCAAAACGTGACTCTTGTCTATGTCAATAAAAAACTGAATATGATTTATTTGAGCGTCATTCGACCCAAATGATTTATTTGAGTATCATTAGACCCAAAAGTTATAACTGTTAGGTGACACTCACAAGGTTTACACATTTATTACCCTTAACATCCTTCCAGTGTACTAAAAGGCGCAAGGCGCTCCTAGGGCAGTAGCCCGGAGCCTAGGGCCTAGGCGGGGCTTAGAAATTAGGTTAAAGGTTAAAGGTTTGGGGCGTTAAGGAACTTATAGAAAGTTTGGGGGTTAAAGGTTAGAAACTAAAATGTTGGGGTTTCAAAAAATTAAGTTATACTAGGCCCCAAACGACTGTCGTTTTGAGTATATAAAAATAAACTTAAATACACCCAAAATGATATCGTTTGGGTGTTCATTTGAAAAAAAATAAATAAAAACCCTAACTCCCCACCGCCGATCCAGCGCTTCGCCTACCCCTGCCCAGTCGCGAAGCCGCCGATCGGCATTGCTACCCCGCTTCCATCTCTTCGCCTACTCCAGTCCAGTCGCCAACCCGCCGATCAGCACTGCCCAGTCTAACGATCGCCTAGACTCAGCGCCTACCCCTTTTCCCGGTACTACCCCTCCGCTTAGGGATTAGTCTCCGGTGGCCGCCTTTTAGATCACTACATCCCTCTATTTGTGTCCCCAGAGTTCAAAGTGTGGGACTTACACACTTATTGCCCCTAACGTCCCTGGAGTTTGAACCTAAGAGGTCTGATACCACTTTGAGACCAAAGAACCATTCGACTCAAAAGTTATAGACTTTTCTTATATTTATTTAATATCATTAAATTATAATTAAAAGAAGGAATATGATTTACTTGCTTTTTTTCAATTTATTTTATATACAAAAGCAATTAAACTTTGTAGTCTTTTTTTTTTTTTTTCAAATTATAATGTAAGACATGTCTTCCCTTTCAGATTTTACTCAAAACTATTTTTCTAATCAAGTTTTATTTTTAATAACATCTCATGTTGATATGGCATCACATGTCTAAAAAATATCAGATAAGTGCATCATATCATCTATCTAATCTAATCCAATAATTAATGGATGTAAGTTATAAAATAATTTTTAAATCTCAACTCAACAACTCTTTCATCTCTTATTTTTAAATATTTTCTTCTTACTTCTTTTCATCCATTGTAATCTTTTATATTTTTTTTCTTTTCTTATTTCTTTCTCAAACCCTCAAATGTTAAACCTAAAAGATATAGATAAAATCACAAGAAGACAACCACTTTAATAATTAATGAATTCATTAAGATTTACTTTTTAATTACTCTCGGTTTCTTCTTTCTACTCCATTCCTTTATGCTTCATCGTATCTGTCTTAGAAACTTTTTTTTTCTTCCAAATTTAGTAACCATGAACATATGATTGAGATAAGAATGATTTTGGATAAAATTTTAATATAATCAATTAAACGATTGGTTTGAATGATTTTTAATCCAATTTAATTACTCAAGAAATTCGTTGAATTCAGAGAATTGAATAATGTAAGACTATACCGTCTCAAATCCTTGAATAACCAAATAAAGTGCTCGAACACCTTAATAATTTGTCAATGCAATCACTAAATCATGTGGAACTATAAAAAATAACCAAAATTAAGATGATACTTTGACAAATAACAAACCCTATCAATTATATAATTTGCCTAACAATTTTTATCTTTTACGACGAAAATACCTTTCAATAGAATCGACGTATGGACCATCGTTTATCTGTGACTGTCTATGACTGTCACAAACAATGATTTTCTACGACTTTCTACTGGTTGGGAAGTGTTAAAAACATTTTAAGTGTAAATTGTTAGATAAATTATAAAAAAATTGGAAGCTTGATTATTTTTCAAACTGCTCTTTTAATTTTGATTATTTCTTATAATTCCCCTCGAATCATAAGCAAGTATACGAGAAGTAACTCAGTACAAGAGAAATTTTACGTGATTTGGTTAACTATTTACTTTCACGGGACCTCGTCCAACTCAATATAACAACTCAGCATAACTCCTTGCTCCGGTAATCGTGTCTTCAACTTATTTACGCTACTCGACCTGCATTCACCTTAACAGCAGCTCAACTTTTTCTCTTTTTCGCAGCTCTATGCCAATATCTCTCTTAATCAGCTATGCCAATCTTCTTTCAATCAACCTCCAGACCATTGCATGCACTTATCACTTCAGGATAACACAACGATGCCTTGAAACGATCTCAGCCATACACCTTTCGGATAGATGAACTTTCCTGAAATTCCACAGCCTCTAAATATGTAAAACATTATCTCATGTTAATTTCAAATCTTTTTTCTTCTGTCAAAATTGAAAGAAATAAAGATGATAATTTCAACTCATTCAACTTAAGGCTTACGGTTGATAGGCTTTTGCTTTAGTTGGGCGTATAAAGTAATTTGATTTTGGTTTATATGTTGTTTTGGGTGTTTAGAGAATTTTTACAGGTGCAAATCACATCAATCGTAAAAATTAAGATTTCGTCAAAACTGGAAAAGTTGTTTCGATTAGGCTATTTTGTGCTATTTCTTCAAAGATTAGAAGACCTAATCAATGAGGTTTTTACCTTTAATTCAAAGAAATCAAGGGAGATCACAACAAATTTTCAAGAAATCTCGGGGAAATATCGGTGTTAGAACGGACTAATCTTAAGACAAAGGAGCCAGAACTGACTAATCCTAAGACAACGAGAAACTTAACGCCAATATTTTTAAATCACTTAGAACCCGATTTTCCTTTCGCATTATTACGGGTACAAAATTAATATAAAAAATTGGGTTCAATTGTCAACTGTTTCTATAAATAAGATTGATTATAGATTCGAATCATAACACATACTTTCATAACACCATACGATTCTCTCGATCTAAATCAAACATTTTTTACACGAATAAGTTTTATTCAATACAGTAGGAGAAACTATATTCTTAAAGGATAAAGGAATCAGAATATTATTAAATTATTAAATTAAAAGAGAAAAGAATCGATTTTCATTAATCGAAATCTCAATCTTCAAAGACAAAGGACTAATCTTAAGACAAAGGAGCCAGAATTGACTAATTTTAAGGTAAAAGGTCGAGAAACTTAACGCTAATATTTTAAATCACTTAGAGTCAGGTTTTCTTTTTGCACTATTACGGATACAAAATTAATAAAAAAATTATATTCAATTGTCAAATGTTTCTATAAATAAGATTGACTATAGATTCGAATCATAACAAATATTTTTATAAAACCGTACGATTCTTCCGATCTAAATCAAACATTTTTTACACGAACAAGTTTTATTCGATGAGGTATGAGAAACTATATTCTTAAAAAATAAAGAAATCAGAATAGTATTAAATTATTAAATTAAAAGAGAAAAGAATCGATTTTCATTAATCGAAATCTCAATCTTCTTATAAATGTTGAAAACCCTTTCACGACAAAATTAAATTATTTTGCTTTAAACTACTCAAACAACATTTAAAAAGATTTTTTATGTTTCCAAAACGTGTTTTGTTTTACCGTGTGAAGAAAAAACGATCAAACAGGGAAGCTTAGATTATATAACATGTTAAGCCGAATGGAAAATTGGTCGAAGTAATACACTACTATGCAACAAACGATCAAACAGGGAAGCTTGGAAATTCGAAGCATGTGACCATGTATATACCCAAGTGTGAAAGTTCTAGGCATGGTTCGGCATTTTTATACTTTAGAAGTTTTGGTCAATTGTAGCTCGCTAGGCAGCCTTGGAGTGCACTTGGCATTTTCTGATCGGAAGGAAGTGATCGTCATTCCAGATGTAGGATTCTCTCCCGATATAGGATTCTTGTCGAGCAAGGATTATAACCAAACCATATTTGTGCAGGGAGGCATTTAATCAAGCACTTCACCAGCATACAGCAATACAACCCTGCATTATCTAATAGATTAGTAAAGGGGAAATGACTCTGACCCCCCAGTTAGATTATTCGAAAACACATAACCCCAAACTTATATTAAACTAACATTAA
>JANKKB010029554.1:0-25687 GCA_026225775.1 Bursera palmeri | reverse complement strand
AGACATTAAACCATGTTTTTTTTTTCAAGTTAAAATAATGAGAATAATAACATTGATATTGTTTGATCTTATAATGATTTAATAGCTTTATTTACTCCAAAAATATATAATTTAATGTCGATTCATAATTGATATTTAAAATGGTGAACAAAATTTATCAATCTTTGTATATCTTAAAACGGTGCTTATAAAAACAACCCAAATTAGAGGATTTTATTGAATTTTTATCAATTTTTAAAAAATTTAAATGCCATGACCGTCAAGTGGACGTTGGCCTCGACAAAAAAAATTTTTTGGGGGCCAAGATGAATATCCCAAATTAGAAGAGTAAACAACCGAGAGACCTTTTCGACCAAGGTAGCCGCGTGGATAAAAAATATTGATTGAATCGATATGCTTTAATTATAATGTACAAAAATAAATTAAAGTTGGTTAAAATAATCCTTGTAAAGGACGATAGTTAGGAATATTTTTCAAACGATTTCTTTTGATTTCTAACCCTTTACGGACATAATATTCACAAAATTAACTTCGCTAGTAAAAATTAAATCACAATGGTTTAGTCCAAGTGACAAGGCGACCCAAGATTGAGGAGATAAGGCCAACAATGAGTTCTTGAGTTCGATTCTCCTTACACATAGATTATATCATGATTTAAGTGGGAGTTGGTGCATGTAATATTTATTATAATTCAATATTTTGAAAGTTGTTAAGCTAGCATAAAAGATAATTATGTCTTAGCTTTTTTTTTTTTTTTTTTTAAAAATCATTGGANTTAGCTTTTTTTTTTTTTTTTTTTTCACAATCATTGGATTGTTGTAGACCATGGTTATTGATAAGCGTAAGAATTTAAATTAAAAAAATTAATCTACAATAGTTTGACCTTTTTCAAAATATATGAGTCTATATATATATATAAGATAGAGAAAATTGTAGGAATACACCAAAACACGGAGATACAATTCAGTTTGTTGATCTATGGTCATAGCAATTAAATATTTTGAAAATATGGTTATTTTAAAAAAACTTCTCTAATTTTGATTATTTTTTAAAATTAACCTGAAAATATATAAGATAGAAAAAAAGGAAGATGAATAACTAAAACTTTAAATTAATATTTTAATATAAAAGATTATAATATTTTATTTTGGATCACTGTGTTCTCTCTCTGCTTATGATTTTCGAAGAATATTAAGAAGGTAATTGATATTTTTTTAAAGTTACTTTAAGTTTGATCTAAGTGTAATTGATAACTTTTTGAAAGTTACTTTAACCTTGATCTAAGCGTAAAAGTAGGGGTGATTTATGATATTATCCCAAATCCAAACCTTATTCCAGATTCTTATGTACTAAATAACTCGGGCTATTATGACTTAATTTTACAATCATTGATTTCTCTAATCTAATGGTGAAAAGATTTACTGAGTTAACATAATAAAACTATTTTTTTTATTTCTTTCTCCCATCTATAAATTATAGAAAATCAATGACTATCAAGAAGTATATGAAATTAAGTAAAAAAAATTAAGTTGCAATAATTTGACCTATATTTAATTTATATAATGCTTAATTATTAACATTCTTTTTTTTTTTTTATGTAATAACATATTCATGAGAATATGTAGACAATTTTAGTTGTGTTTTCAATTATTTCTTAATTTTAATCCGTAGTTATAAAATAAAAATTGTCAATTTCACTTATATTGCAAGAAAGAAATTTGATCATGTAATGCTTTTAGAAAATTGTCAAAATTTAAGGAACTTTAAATATTTATTTTCAAATATATATTTTTTTAATTTTCAGTGAAGATTATATACATCTCATTCATGAAAATATCAACATCATTATTATAAACATCGACTACAACAAACGAACATTTATCTCATTTATCAGCAGTTTGTAGTCTAGAATTTGAGCCTTGCTGCCCGTATATTAGTTTTATTGCGTAAAGCATGCACTTGGAGGAAGAAGCTCAAGCCAAAGAAACAAGTGGTAATGACAAGCCATAAAGAAGGCACTAACATTGCATATATGACACCACCACTGCTCCAATTGCAAGCATGGCCAACCATAATGCAAGACTACTTAGAAAACTTTGGTGTCTCTGAAATTTCTGAAATGACATAACAAAATAGAAAAAACCAGCATAAAGGGTTAAACTCATAAAGTTTCTACTTAGGATTGCAATGCCTTGATCCGAACCTTTTTCATTGTCATAACCACCAAGAATGGTGAAAGCTGCTATAAAAGTTGCGGTTCCTACGAGTATAGCCACTAACGAATGTGACCATTTGGTTTCTTTGAGTCCAAAATAATACTTCTTGCTTCCTTCATCTCGAATTTTAAAATAGCCTTCATCTTTTCTTTTACGTATAACACCTTCCTGATATTGTCCACTGCCAACATCTTCAAACAATATTTGAATTTCTTCCTGTGGTACGTTTTTGTTCATTGTTTGTTAAAATGTATAGATATGAAAAAAAAATTAAGAAATAATTGTAAAAATAGACTAAAACTAAAGAGTATGTTGTAAAACTGGACCAAGCATTGAAAATTTGTACGTCATGACCCACCATAGCTCGACATAATGTTCGATACAATGTTTGACCCAGTTTTCATTGTCAAGCATTGAGTAGCAGATTGATCATGACATGAAATTTTTTAACAATTAGAACATTTTTCAAAGATTCCGTATAATCTTGGTCCTTTTTTTTAATTACCCAAAAAAAGAGAATCAAACAATTTCACTAAGATGTTTCATTATATTTATATAAATCACATGAACATAATACCAAGTTAAAGATGAAGAGGCTATTACCTGGAGCTTAAGAGAGCCATGCTTTAACATGTCTTCCACACTAATATATTGATTGTTGACAGCTTGCCAGTCCCCAACATCTAAAAATGAATCTCTATAAGCAGTAGCTCGGATATGGAGAGGAGTGTTCCCGTTGGCATCCTTATTATTTATGAGGCTTCTAACTAATGGATTTTTTAGCAGATCAATTAAGTCTTCTTTACTTAAACTGAGCATTGCAAAGTGAAGAACATTCCAACCTCTGTCATCCACCATTTCTTGACATTCTACAGATTGAGAAATCATTATTTCTATTATGTCTTTATGTCCTTGGGCAGCTGCCATATGTAAAGCCGTCATCTTTCGATCTTTGTCAAACATGTATGCAGCATTTTTATCAAATTCTAATAATAGAGATACTTTATTTTTAAAACCATGATATGCAGCATAATGAAGTGGAGTCCAACCATATTTATCTGCCGCTTTTGTCAAACTCTTCTTTTTCTTAAATATTTCTCTCATTATAGAAGAAGAAGAATCACCTAAAACAGAAACACAAAAACAAATAAAAAAAATTGAGTTAGTGGAACGTTTTGATTTGATGTTGTTATGAAGGAACTGATTTTTCTTCTAGAGATTAATTCATAGAACGAAAATGTTTTATCAACATAAAAACAAACGATAAATGAACATCAACACACACAGCTAACATCAAAATTTGATTCACAGTTATGAATATACATTCACTTTGTTCAGAGAGGATTCCATGGGTCACATGCAAAGTCATCATTTAAATGGTCAAATAAGAATATAGTATTGATTATATAAATAATGTTGAAAATATTCTCATTTCAAGAGGGTTATAAACATAATTGATTACCTTGAATATCAGAGTTCATGACTGCTGCATGCAAAGTCGTCGCTCCATTAGGGCCTTCGTGAGACAGCAATTTGCAATTTTTTAATATCTCAAGCACCATTTTGTAATCTCCTTTGGTAATGGCAAGATAAAGTGGAGTTTCGCCGAATTTATTTGGACCATATGAAAAATCAGAGTTTGCTTCTTTGGTTAAAATTTCCAGAACATCAATTTTGCCATGTCGCACTGCCTCATGAAATGCTGTGTTTCCTTCATTATTTGTTGACCTTAGCATCTGCAAGTCAGCTATTAGCCGTCTATCTCGCTCTCCAATTCGATCTCTTGCTAAATTAAGAAGAACTTTCACTATGTCAGAATTCCCACATTTGGCCGCAACATGAAGTGGAGTATCACCCTTTACATCAACTTCTTGTAGTAGTGATGGACACATGTGAATTATTTTCTCCACAAACTCGGTTGATGGCGTGCACGAGGATTTGATATAGAAATGCAACATTCTATTGTTTGATTGCATCCCTAAAATCAAAGTCAATGCATTAAACGTGTTACTAAAATTTTAATATCTAACATGAATAAAACTTCAAGGATGTGGTCACTAGATTATCATCAGAGAGTCGTCAATAAGGTTAATTTTACGCTTTATAATATAAATAATAGCGACAATATTCTCATTTCAAGAGGACAGGCTTAATTAATTACCTGGACTGTTAGAGTTCGAGACCGCCGCATCCGAAGGTGAAGTTCCTTTGGTTAAAATTTCAAAGACATCAATTTTACTATGTTGCACTGCCTCATGTAATGCTGTGTTTCCTCTATTATTCATCAGCCTCTGCATCTGCAAGTCAGCTCTATCTGGCTTACGAATTCGATCTCTTGCAGATTTAAGAAGAAATTTCACTATATCAGAACTCCCACATTTGGCTGCAACGTGAAGTGGAGTATCACCTTTGACATTGACTTGCAGTAGTAGTGATGGACATATGTTAAGTATTTTTTCCACAAATTTGATTGATGGCGACGAGCATTTGATGTGGAAATGCAAGATTGTATCGTTCGAATGCATCCCTAAAATCAAAGTCAATACATCATATTTGTTGTTAAACTTTTAATGTCTGAAAATCATTGTATAAAATTTACTAAAACTGGAAATTATCAATTTATAGAGGTCCAATACGCTTAAAGAGCATGAGAAAGTAGCACTAAAGTTACTAAGGGTGTTTGTTTTTTTATCTGAAGTCTGAATTCGACTTATTTCTCCGACTTAGATCTTTTTAAAGCATTTGTTTTTTTTTTTTTTTTTTTTTTTTTTAAGTCANCTTTTGTTTTTTTTTTTTTTTTTTTTTTTTTTAAGTCTAATTGTGAGACAATTTCTTCTGAATCAAAAAGGCTAGAACTTTTAGGTTTTATTTGAAAGCAAATGTCTGAAAGTTTTATTTTAGTCCTTATTCCCTAACATACCTTTATACAATTCTTTTATTACCTATTTGTTATATAAACTAATATGTTATCTTTTAAGAAATATTATTAGCTCTCTCTCATTTTTATATATTGGTTCCTAGAATATATATATTTTTAAATTATTTTATGGTCACCTAACTTTTACTTTTATTAAAACTTTAAAATATGACATCTACATACAAAACAATGAATATATAAATTATTATAACTCATAATATAATTTGCTAATTCTAATTTTTTAAGATGAAATAATTAAAATGACAAGTGTTTTAATATTTAAATACTTCAATATTAACTTTGTCAAAAAATTAATTTTAAAATATTTCTAGTTTATCAAATAAAAACACAAGTGAAAATATCATTAATTACTATATATATATATATACCCAAAACACTAAAATAATGTGTATATTTTTCCAGAGACATGGATATGTATCATATTTCCCATTTGAAGAGGATAGAGTTAAAGAATTACCTGGAATATTAAAGCGCTTGAGTGCCGCATGCAGAGGCGCAATCCCTTTGAGGCATACTGCAAGCGCATCTAGCATCTCGTGATCTCCTCTTTCGGCAGCAAGATGAATTATTTTGTCGATGCTATTAGCAACATGTAAACGGTCAGTGTCTGCTTCTCTGATTAATAATTTCAAAACTTCACTATTGCAATACTGCAATGCCAGATCAAACGTTGTGTTTCCATCCTTATCCGAACTGGGTTGATCTCTTGCAAGATTAAGGAGAACTTCTGCTACATCAGAATGCCCATGTTTGATTGCAAAATGCAGTGGAGTATCACCATCATTGTTAGATTGTTGCAGCAATGATGGACATATGTTAAGTATTTCTTTCACAAACTGGTTTGATGGGGTCTTCGAGGATTTGATGTGCACATGTAGGATTGTATCCTTCGACGCATCTACTATCTGCTCAAGATGTTGCGATCTTTTCTTGAAGGGTTTAATATAACCCTTAACCGCAGCTTTGAACAAATAAGGATCCATTGGCTTGGTTGATCTGTTTCAGTTGGGGAGAGATGTTAGAAGACTCTGTCTTTGTGTTCTATATAGAAGGAAGAGAGAGTAAAAGTCAACCTTGGATCTATTGGGCTAAGTTGAAAATAAATAAAATCACGGGGTGTTCTAAATCTAAAGCCTAACGATTCAACTAACAGATAATGAATTATTTACCGGTAAGGTCTTTGCGGGTTGATAGTCTATCCCATAAGGGCTCCTCTAGGCCAACGGTCAAATCCATAAAGTCCACTATAGATTAATAGATTAACGGTTTAATTAGATCATAAAAAAAATTTATATTCGCTATTGTTCAACACAATCCTTAGATTTGATTATTTCTTACAAGTTTTGGGATCTGGTAGGGGAAATTTTATTACTACGTTATATTTATTTGCCTATTCACATTTGAAAGAAGCACCATACAAGATCCATGATGAATGGCTAGAACAAGACAAAGAACTTGATTATAGAAACACTTAAACTCTAGCTGTCTTGCAATATTTAATTTTAAAAAAATTGATTCAATAGATTATTAATTTATTTATTTCTCACGTATTTTAATATGTTAAGGGATCAAATTACGCTTAATAACTCCACAATCTACTCAACATACGGGTGTATGCCAGCTGTGTTGATTCTTTACACTTTTTATGTTTTCCGTAAATTAAGGAGACAATATTTAATGCTTACTTGATATGATCCACATATTCCACCAACCCATTTAATGCTTGCTTAATATGATCAATGTTTTTCACCAGCTCATTTAATGCAATGTTGAATAATAGACCATAATAATAATAACGTTTGATTGGAATGATACATATGTGTTTTATGGTCACATATAGGTCCCTAAGTCAGTATACTTGTAATACACCATCAAGTTGAGTAATTTGTTTAAAGGCACTTATCTGTTTAAAGGATTTCAAAAAAGCTTCAATAGCATCAATGGCGAGAGATATGATTCTAAATTTGTTAATTCCGCATTCAATATACTTCTATATATTATCTAAGCATATTTTCGTGTTTTTATGCTTTCATTTGGCATCATAGCCTTAAAATACCTCTGGTTTGATTGATCTGTTTCAGTTGGGGAGAGATGTTAGAAGACTCTGTCTTTTTGTTCTATATAGAACGAAGGAGAGTAAAAGTCAACCTTGGATCTATTGGGCTAAGTTGAAAATAAATAAAATCATGGGGTGTTCGAAACAGTTGAACTTAATTTATTTATGTTTTTATTCTTTAATTAACTAATGGGATAATATCAAATAGTACCCTTGTCTTTTGATCTACTCGCAGTAAAAAGTAAATTTATCATTTTTATCAATTAGACCCCTGGGATTTGTTTTTTTTAATCAACTGTTAATTTTAACTCTTAAAAATACATATTTACCTCTACTGAAATTTTTTTCCTTAATTTTAAAAAATAAAAATCTAAAAAGTAGAAATTTGTTTATTATAGGAGTATAATTTGTTTATTTTTTAATTTATTTTTTTTGTATTAAAATTAAGGAAATAAATTTTAATAGGGGCAAATATATATTTTTTGGGTTAAAATTAACCGTTGATTAAAAAAAGCAAACCTCAGAGGTCTAATTAATGAAAATGATAAACTTATTTTTTTACTTAAAATTAGGATAAAATACAAGAGTACTATTTAATATTATCTCGTTAACTAATAGACCAATGAGCTGATAGTCCATCCCGAAAGGATTTTAGAGCCCAATGATTCAACCAACACATAATGAATTATTTACCGATAAAGTCTTTACGGGTTGATAGTCTATCCCATAAGGGCTCCTCTAGGCGAACAGTCAAATCCATAAAGTCCACTATAAATTAATAGACTAACAGTTTAATTAGATCATAAAAAAAAATTTATATTTGCTATTGTTCAACACAATCCTTACATTTAATTATATTTATTTGCCTATTCACATTTGAAAGAAGCACCATACAAGATCCACGATGTTTGGCGAGGACAGGACAAAGAACTTGATTATAGAAACACTTGAACTCTAGCTGTCTTGCAATATTAATTTATTTTTTAAATGATTTAATAGATTATTAATTTATTTATTTCTCACGTATTTTAATATGTTAAGGGATCAAATTACGCTTAACGACTCAACAATCTACTCAACGTACGGGTGTGTGCCACCTGCACAGAAGAGGATGCTACATAATATTATATGGTATTTATAGAATATTTTAAGGCATTCTTTATTGCTGAAGTGAAGCTAGCTGTTTTGTGAATTCTATAATATAATTAATTACCTATATAATTAATAAATCTTAAACCTAAGAAATAATAATAATAATAATAAAAGACTTCACGGTAAAAAGGAATGATTGACTGTACGTGAATATTGAACCAAAGTTCAGCATTGAACATGTCACATGTTTTCATGTGACTTATATAAATATTATGAGGTCAATAGTTCATATTACAAATATTATATATATTGAAGCTTGTAATACAGATTTCATAAAAATATGAATTATAAAAATTTAATAGAAGGTGATATAATAGGTATAAAAAGTAGTTCTTAAGTATAAATAATCTCACTTTAATTTTAATTATTCTTACAAATATTTACAATCTCTCATGACGTTGCTGGCTAGTTAGGAGGCTAATTAATTTGTTAATCCTTGACGCTAATTTATTAATTAATTATCTAATATAAATTCTATTGCTCTTTAATATTGCCTGTTCACGTTATCTCAAACAGATCCATGAATTACAGGCAAAATCAAACTTGATATCGGGGATTCCTTCGTGCTGAAGTCCACCTGACTTGCATCACGTCTCTTCTAATATTAAAAAAAAAAACAAATTAAATTTTTTATTTTTAGTTGTTTTTTAATATTTTCATAAGTAATGCATATCTTTTGGAGTTTCAAAAAGGATTTAAATACATTACGAATTCTAATATACCTTTCAAGAATAAATTTTATATACACAATTATATATAATCTAAAATGGTATAATTTTATTGGATAGGTAGTTATCATATTATTCATTATATTTTTATTCTTTTATTATAATTTTTTACTCATCCAGTGATATTTTATCAACATAAATTATATTGAGATGATTGTTAGTTAGTTATATTATTGATCTTTTGATTAATTTTTTTTTTTAATAATATTTCATGCATTTGCATTTTTATTATTTGTTATGGTCATCTTCATTGCCTCTAATCACCTAAATTACTAGAGAACATCTCCATCGGCTAGACCGTAGAAGACCATCTCCATTGGCTCCGGTCACTTAGGCTTTAGCAGATTGTCCCTGTATAGGTCGCTAAGCAGAGGTTAGATCTCCAAAAACTGTTATGGTTGTCTCGATCGACTCCAATCACCTACATCGTAGGAGGTCGTCCTTGTATAGATCCTTCACAGGATGTCGTTTATTGGGACTTAAGATATCCTAAGACGAAAGGAGATCATCCTTGTATAGATCATCTATTGGAATTCACCAAGGGGAGGTCAATAAGTTATATAAGCCATGAAAGAAATTGTATGGTTCACTATTATATTTTATGTTAAGAAATTATTTGTGACCAATATATATACTAGTCGTGCTCGTATTTGAAACGAACATAAATATTTGATGTTATTTATAAAATCAAAGCTAGAATATAATTATAAAAGCTTGGTTAACTAGTAAGTGTAATAGTAAGGATGTCTTTATATTTTTTCAAACTTGAGGCTGTTAAATGTAGTTTTATATTTTACAAAAATGGACGACACTCTTAGGGTTCCCAGATGAGGGAATCTTAAGAGAGCCACTGACTCCAACTACCATCTCTGTACAATGCATACTAAATTTGATCAATTGTTCATCCTACCTCTTTTATGTTCTTGACAACCCATCTTTGTCCTAGTCAAGTCTTTCAGTGGCATATTTCGATCCTCTTCACCATATATACTTAGGAAAAGTGAGTCTCGATTCAAATACAAGATACTATCATTACCACCAGGACAATTAAATGTAGTTTTATATACTTAGAAAAATATTCAAATTTATTTTTGTATCCCTAATTTATCCACTAGGTCAGTCTAGTTGGTTCTTTGCACATAGTTTAGCGTAGTAGCTATATTTTGATTCATCCTTGTTTTCTAAAGGTTCCATGATTTGATGTTGAACCTATTTCATATGATGGGAGTTGTCAATGTATTGGGTGCTACTCTACCATGCATTATTCATGGTGCTATACAGAAAATATACTTTATTTGAAGATGGTGATGTACAAATAATTCCAAGATTTTCACCCAACTCAAGCCGATGAAACTTATTCAGTAGTCCTTAATAACCTTTTTTAGTCCCTAATCTTTGGGGATGCTTTTTCTAACAAATGTTAATTGGAATCAAATTGGATAAGACCAATTAATCTTGTCATGCTAATTTGATAAAACTAAAATAAAAAATCAGAAAAATTTGAATCAAGTAAAAAAAAAATGGAAGACTTAGTGGAATTTATAATTATTCATTAATTTATTGTTTATTATTTATTTTTTACTCTTAGTAGTTCTAAAAATTAAATAATTAAAGACCTATTTATAGTTTACACTTACCACTTAAGTCTTAATAGATTAAGGCTTAAGTAAATTTTTTCAACATTTTTACTTTTTTAAGTGCATATCATTTATTCCAAAAAATAAAAAATTTCCCTTGAATTTGAATAAAAATCTCTAAATGATATTTTAAATATTTATTTTGTAAATGTCCTTATATTTAATTAATACAAAACAACAATATTAAATACATAATATATTATAATGATAAGAATTAGTTTATTATTTATTTTTTAAAATTTGAAATATTTTGGTATCGACCAACAACCGAACGGTTGTTTGCAAAGTCACCCGTCCAACAACAATACCGACACCGTGAAAATAGTCTTTCAATGATCTACTCAGTTGTATATTCGTTTTGGAAAATACAATGGAGTTTCACGAGTCAACCCCAGAATGAAAAATGATACTTACAACAATTCACTAATTATATTAGTAATGAGATCACAGAGTTAACTTTGTCAGTGTAAGATAACAAAATTTTGTTGGGCTAGGACAGACCAAGGTCATATCGTTACAAGTCTTTTTTTTTTTTTTTTTCACTTGTGACAAAAGAAAATAAAAATTAAATAGCATAGACACTCAAAATTGGACATTTAACTAATTCCTTGGATACAGTTTGATCATATAGCAAGAGCCTTGGACTTTGCGGTGAATTCTCACTCCCTTTGTTCCTTGCTCCTACCAAAGATGGATCTTCACTGGTTCACAGTTCACAAAATGGGCTTCCTGTGTTGCAAAATGCATCATTTCTTATTATTGCCCTGCTTACTTGCACCAGCCTTATTTTTCCTCAAAGCTCCTCTCTTCTCTTCTCTGAAGGAATTTAACAAAATCAAGTCAAGTAATATTGAGCAAGTCTTTAATTTCAGGAATGGAGGTCATATGCAAATTATTGGCATCTCTCACATAATTCATCTGTTTGTTCCTCAAGAAATGCCATGTAAATTGCACGTAAAAGTATGTGTCATGTGAAAATGCAGTCATGCTTAAACATGAGTCTCTTGTTATAAGTTTTCCTAAATTTTTAAAGATCTTATGACACATAGGTATTCATGTCCATGTATCATCGATATTCATTTTCACTTTTATTCCTTTTTATTAAATGCCAATCATAACTTCAAATTTTACTTGGATAAAAATCAAACCAAAAGATAATCCTAGTCCCATTATTTAACGATTTAATAAAGTTGACAAGAGATCAGATAGTATTTTACCTGGCTTTTGATATTTCCTCTCTAGAAGGAAATTTTCTTTTCTTTCTTTTTTGTGGAGTAGATGAGGACTCTACATTCCCATTTTCAGTTAAACCACTTTTCTTTTGCTTTGAGCCCTTAGCTTTTATAGTTGCTTTATCCATCAAAATCTGGTCAGACTCCTCTTCAGTCTTCTTTTCACTATTGCTCTCATCTGACCTGGAAGCCTGCTCGACAGACTCTACAGGTTCAGTAGCTGCTGGAGTTGGCTTTAAATTGCTCATTTTCTTCAACTGCAGAAAGAAAAACAGAGATACAGGAGTGACAAAACTTGTATAGGAGTTCAATGGGCCATAATTGCTTAAAAACCCCAATCATGAGGACCGTTAACCATCCAATCACAAAATATATGACAAACAAAACAAAGTTTGATTGTCGGACGTAATGGCAATATGGGCCTATAATGCCGTCTTCAACCCATACTTTAGACTGACATGGAATCTACAATCTTCATATTTACCTTCAACCCTTGCAATGGAATATACCTAGAACCCAATAAGTCTGTTCTGCATCAATAGTATGAAGGTAGAGTGGTACTATTCATTTGGCTGACTTGAACTTAGAACTAACAAAGCCCATCAGATTAATAAGATAAAACACTAACATTTTAATGAAAATCCTGTCATCAAGATCTGATTACTGACAAAGTAACCAATACTTCCAGCACGACAATAAATTTGTAAGTTTTATGAACTTAGAATATTTGTAACTTCATTTCTGCACTTTTTTTCATTTCTTTTTTCAGGGTCGGGGGGAAGCAGATTTCGTGGGTGTCAATACAGGTTAGGTCTAGAATAAATGTCATTGCTCCACTCTGAGTCTTTGGTCCCAGGCAAGAATAGTCGACAATCCAAGCCAAAATGATAAGCAAGCCTTGATATTTCGAATTTATTTTCGTCCACAAAACGACTTTTTAGACTCCTTTACTTTCCAAGGTAAGAAATTCTTTTTATCTACAGAAGGTTTCTCTAGAGAGGTCAATTTGACAGCACAGGACAGAATCTAATGCATTATATCAGTGCAATTAAACAGTGAGAAGCATCATATAGGTAAAATCTAGATATTTAAAAAAAATTTAGATATTTAAAAGTGTACAAATATGCAGACATGAAATAGTTGATATTTGCATATGCATACAGAGCAACAATCTGAAAATTTTAAGTGGATAGCAATCAGATAAATCCCATCCATGTAACAAGAACATGATAACAAATTTTGATTGGTAGCATATCAAGTTACAAGAAATAAAGAATTATTTACTAAAAGCGATGTGTACTCTCAAAGATCAAGATATTACCTTTGCTACAAAAAATCCATCCATGTTATGAACATGAGGGTAAAAACGCCTTGTCTTTTCTAAGGATGGATGAAACCGGTGCTCCCTAAAGCGAACAAATCTGTTAAAAGAAGAGAACATTATTAAATGTGGAAATCAGCAATGTCCAGGACCCATAACGAGATAGAAGAGTAAGCATTACCCCGGACGTCCAAAGTCAAGTCCACATGGCACAAGTCTAACATCCCTCTTTTTGAGTGCATAGTCAATAACTGCTTCATTCTGCAACAAATCAATCTACTATGAGGGAGCCAAGAAAGGGAGAACAAGAAAAGGACAAGCAAAACCTTATCAACAAACCTCAGGAACCATTATGGAGCAAGTGGAGTACACTACATATCCCCCAGATTTGGAATTAGCATCCACCATGTCTATTGCTGCAAGAATCAATTCCTACAAAGAGAAGAAATAAATGGCTTCTCCACTTTACAAAAAAAAATGAAAAAATAAAACAACAGGGGATAATATTTTTTACAAATTATATAAGTGAGCCCTTATTTGCCAGCAAAGTTAAATCAGTTTCAATTATTCTTTCTACTGCAATAATCAGGCTAGTGAACTTGGATCTCTTTATCATATAATGAACAATATATGGTAGTAAGATTCAGAATTCTTCTCTTCCCCTCCTTCAGACCTTTTAGCTTAAAACCTATATTCTTCGCTCCTAAATACAACTCAAAAAGCATAAAACATAGAAAGAACATACCTTTTGCAAATGGGAGATTTTTTGTATATCTTCAAGGCTTTTAGAGGTTTTAACAGACTCATCCTTAGATATAACCTGCAAACAATTCATTAGTGTCATTTGGTCTCAACCAGCTAATACAAGTTCAAAGAAATCCGTCTGAAAGGAGCAAGGGCCCAACAACTTACCCCGGTCCCACTACAAGGAGCATCCAGCAACACTCTATCAACGGTGTTCAGACCCAAATACTTGGGCAGCTGAAATAGATGAGCATTAAACAAAAGTCATTAGAAATGTTGATCCGATGTTCTAATTCTGAAGGAATTTCGTCCTAAACAAGAAGTATAATTGCCAGCATATGTTCAAGTGATTATTTCTCATCTAAACGTAATCAAGGCAGATATTAAAGTACAAATGTGCCACACTACAAATAATTCTAGCATATGTAAAATAAAGATCTGACATCAAAGTTGTTATCCATTAATATTGCATAAAATTACAATAGGAACAGGCGAGTTTCTCTTATTATTTGTAATAAAATGCACGTGCAATTTGACTACACAGTTATTTGCGTCAATGAATAAAATATTTGCTAAACCTCAAAATCAACTTTGCCAATCATACCAAGGAAAGAAGACTCCAATATTTTAATAAATGATAATAACAATTAAACACTGAACTTGTTAGTCACTGAATTAAAATCACAGGGAAAGAGAAGTCTAACCTCCTTCCCATCATAGTTACAAACTACAGTATTTGTCACCCCCATACGATGCAAATTTGCAGTTAGAGACTTTAGCCTTGGTTCCTTCATCTCATTTGCATAGATTAGCCCTGGTGAAAATAGCAAGCATGGATTAACACGCACATTCGTTGTTCCAGTAAGAAACACAGCTAATTACTCTTATTATTTCCTTGTTCGACAATATCAAATATGAACATATCAATTGTCTCTCATTTTATTTCTTGAAAGCTTTAAGATTTTGTTCAATTGGTAAGCTACTCCAATACACTGTTTATATCATGAACATGAAACTGATGGGACCAGATTAATAAAATCTATAATGAAGAATTATTCAGTGAAAATGTTGTCTTTACTTTCCAGAATATTTAATATAGATCAATGTGGGTTAAGTACTGACTAGAAATAAAAGAGTCAGATAAGAAAACGAGACCACATGCACCAATAACAAATAAATAAAAATTTGATTTTTGAAGGATTACAACATACCAGTATTCTTCATAAGGGCAGCAATGTAAGTTGTTTTACCACCAGGAGCAGCACTGCAACAGGATAAATTGTTATAAGAAGGCAGAATATAGTTTGGCACAAAATATTTTGGACTTCAATACTTTCATGAAAGAACCAAGTTTCAGTCATTTTATGACCAAGCGGAACAGTGCAACATGCATATGTTACAACAGAGAGGAAAAACAAAATTGAACATTATATGAATCATTTGCGATAATAGCTAACTACATATGAACAAAATTTTTCTATGTGTATCTCGAAGAGTATGTGCTAAAAACATCTGTGCATGAGTATGTGTATAACCAAGATTTCTCTATCAACATAATAACCCAAACCAACACAATGAAGGATCAACTTTTATCAACTTTTATTAGTCAGGTAACCTACTTCCTTTTTTTATCCCTTCCTTTAAACAAACAAACTAGTTTTAGAGTATGCTATTTTGCCACTATGTATATATCCTTCAGATTTTGCCTAGAATGTGATGAAGTCTCGACTACTGTAACACAATGTTGTGACACAAACTCTAACAAAAAGTTCAATCTAGCAACAGAAACTCTCAAGATATCTATTGATGGCATGGAAATCACAGAAAACATGGCACATAACAAGACAGCCAAAGAGAATAACTTACGCCATATCCACAACTCGCTCCTTCTCTTGGGGAGCAAGGGCCATAACGGGCAAAAAAGAGCTTGCACTTTGTAGCTGTGGAAAGAAAAATTTCTATCTTAAGTACATCATGCAGAACAATAAAGCACCACAGATATGGCAAGAAATTTAAGACCTCCTACCATGTAAAAACCTGCCATATATTCAGGAGTTGCCCCAATTGGCACTTGAGATTCATAGACAACCAATCCTACCTGCATTAATGATATCATAGATTTTGTTTCTTTCTGCAAGATCTAACATAGCATTTAAAAAGAAACAAATGAACAAGGGAATTCTTACTTTTGACCATTTGCTTAAGGGATCTAAGTTTACTCCTCTATTTATGAGAACATCAGCCAAATCCCGTCTCCGAGTCTAATCACAAACAAAAAGGAAAAAGAAATTCATCAACATGCAAAATACTGGGCAAAAATTTTATGAAAAATCACATATTAAAATGCAGCTATGGAAAAATGTAGTTTCACCTTCAAAGTGTTGGTCCTAAGACATATAGGTCGAGGCTTTTCAAAAGCTTCAATAAGTTCCAGAAGTTCAACTGGTGGAAACATCTGTAAAGGAATACACATTTAATAAAAACCAGACACACACAACCCAAGGGCAAATTTTAGGATAGCCATAGTATCCAAGAAATTGTAGAATAGCAGATTATTACCTCCACCAAAACGCCAATTAGAAATTCATTGTAGCCATAATATGAGCCTAAATCCATTTTCAGCTGGTGAATGTAAGCTTTCCTTGTTGTCAACTTTTGACCCAAATCCTTAAAATTTGACAGCACTCGAACAACTATATGTAACTCATAAAATTAGACTTGAGCAACAGTTAAGTAACTTGATTCTGATAAACATTGAAACCATCAAACAAAGTAAACTATTGAGAATACAACTCACTCTCTTTAATTCTCCTTTGAAGATTTGGAATATCTAAAGGCCGTTGTTTCTCTTCCTCAAGTTCCTAAGTTATTAGGATATTATAAATTAATTAATTATGAATATAATCTAATTATTCACATAAATAAATTCTATCAACCAAATACAGCATTTACATAAACTAGTTATAGGACGAAAAACAAAACAAAATTAACAAGTGGCAGTGAGATAAAAAAAACCTCCTTGGTTGGCAATCTGAATTCATCAGACTCTTCTTTAATGTTAAGCTGCATTTCTTCAAGAGCCTGTTCTTCTTCCCTTTTCCTTTCTTCATCAATAGCTCTTGACTTCTTCTCAATATCAGATTCATCTGAATCTGAATCTGAACCTGAACCTGAACTGGAACCTGAACCGGAACCTGAACCCAAACCTACAGCAACAATATTGTGATTAAAAAAAAAAAAGCACCAACATAGTTCACTAAAAAGCCTCCTATCAAAAAACCAATATTGTGAATAGAAGACCCGAGAAAAATACAAGCTGATAAAAGGACGATACCTTCATCCCCACTTCCTTGAAGGAAATCATCAGCAAGCGGATCATCTCCATCTGACAATAAATCAGAACCAGCATCTGAACCGGACTCCTGATCTTCATCTTCAAATTCTTGAAAGTCTTTCAACTCTTCATTTGCAATATCAGAACCCAAATCATCAGAAATATCATCTTTCTCGGGTCGTTTTGTAGCAGACAGACCATTCCTTTTTTGCTTCTTCTTTGGTTGGGGCTTTGGGGATTTTGTCCCTTTTTTCTTGTTAACAAGTACCATAGTAACGAAATCTCTGACAAACAAAAGAAACTTAAATATCCAGCCGATTAATTCATATTACAAATAGAAGACTTAAATAAGACTTAGTAATCGGCTCGTCGCTACTTTGATTCAATAGGTAACCGACAGTTCCCGACTTTCTCCACTTTCCGCAACCCTAACCATTTGTCACACCGATTACTTCATCCATAAACCTTTTAACACCAACAAATACCAAAAAGGAAAAAAAAAACCCGAAAAAATAACTTACGGTGGTTTAGGCGACTGACAAGTGGCAAGACGGCAGAAGGGCCGGAGGAATATTGGTGGACGGAGGCAGTTCCGCTGTGGGGTGGCACAACAAGAGAGCTTATTGATTAGGTTTAGGGTTTTGGAGTTTTAAATGCTTGTTAGGGTTTAGTTGTGGGGGAAAAGGATAAATTTAAACCCCTGCTCCAATTTGGTGAGTTATACGTTATTTTTTATTTTTTTATTTTTTTTTTGTCACGGGACTTCAGATTCATTTACCCATTTTGGCCCAAAATAAAGAATAAAAATTAAAATAAAATAAAAAAGTCAATTGGAAGGATGGTTTTCGTAAACATAACTTACGATGCATGCAAAGTAATATCATGCATACAAATCTCATCTGCAACATCAATTACATAATATTATCGAACATAAAAATTATATTTTCCAACTTCTTGTTTGCCATAGTACTATGACAAAAAAAAAAGTGATATACACTCACATTCCATATGCCAATTGTGTATATAAAGTTCTACACAATCAGTATATAATATAATCAACAGAACCCTTCAATTTCAACAGTTTGAAGTAATGAATTGGCCAAAAATAAAAACCAAAAAGTTGCATAGTAGTTATTCCTTCATATATGATTTTTAGAACGATCCCAAATTCTATTAGAACACAAGAGCCAATCAACCAATACAATGGAATCAAATCTTAGCCATCAAATCAATACATAATTAGCACTAGTTACCTTTCTGACTACTTTGCTGTGAAAGTATACTTTGTCTGACACAGAGGCTGAATACACTAGGTTGCTTGGATCTTCCCGTTGCTATATTACAATGAAGTATAAAAATAGTCAGAATATAAATATTCATGCATACCAAGAAAGAAAATATACATAATTTATTTATGTATACTTGAGTTCCTTGTCTTTTTCTGCCACAAGATCTAGCATTAGGACCAAATTATTTGCACTTCTTACATAGAATAGTACCACTTCTTTTCTTTGTTTGGAGGTCCATCATCTTGTCTCCTACTCTTTCTTGGTCTTTCCATCTTGGCTCTCTTTGGAGGTGACCATATCTTCTCATCCCGATCTTCCCCCTACAATCTATGATCTGGAATTGGTTGTATGTTCTGCTTATAGTCTCTTAATAGGTTCTCATGTAACTTGGTATGGTTAAAAAGGTTTCTACAAATTATGAGTAATCATTGTTTCTTCTAAAGTTGTATGCACTCAATGCATGTGGGCATGGAGTCCCAAAAATCTATCAACTCCTACAATCACAACTCTTCTTGCATGTAGTCATAATATAAGTCCTTTAGCGGATTTAAAACTCATTCCTTACCTTAAGCAAATTTGCATCATGCCAAATGACCCTCAAGTTTCTAGATTTATTCTTAATTTTAAATAAGATCTTGTGTATGGCAAGAGGTACTCAGTGACCCACTCCAATGCTTCTTGATTCTTTTCCATAATTGATCTCATTACATTCCTCTTACAGTCCTCTAACAAACTCAAGTCACTTAAATGACTTGGCCACATCATTAGTTACCTGATCACATTTAATCCTTTGATTAAATTCATACCTTGACCAAAGAGAAAGGTGAAACTCCATTAACCAGGGTTAACCTTCCTCCTTCATATTCTTTAAAGCATTCATGGCATCTAGGAAATCTTTTCTATTTAATGTCTTACTTGCCTTTTAAAACAGATTCCACAATTGAAGGGAAGGAATCTAGAGTTTAGGTTAAATGGTAAATGCCTAGCACAAAACCTACGTTCCTATGAGGCCAAAATTCTCTTAAGCTATTAATCAAACCCTTTTCTTTATTACTAATGAAATTGATTGGCTTCTCACAATCCCCCTCAAAATAATCATGCAACCTACTCAAGAACCATTCCTATGTGTCAATGCTCTCTACCTCAACAATCCTAACGGTTGAGGGGTATATACTATTGTTTACATCAATCCAAACTGCAACCAACAACATATCTCTATACTTTCCCTTCAAATGACACTCATCCACTCCTACAAATGGTTTACGTCCAATCCGAAAGCCTATCTTTTGGATAGAGAAGTTAAGAAAAAGTCTTTTAAAAACGGAGCTTTGAGGGATTTGAGGCCTGTCAAGCTTCAACCACGCCACTGAACCAGGATTACTTTAGAGGATAGCATTACAATGTTTCCTTAGCATTGTATAAGACTCTACATGGTCCAATCCTAAGGTTTTTAGAGCTTTATTTTTGGCTCTATGTAGTATATACTTTGACACTTTTAACTAATGTTTCTTCCTTAAAATATCCTCTTGAAGTTTGAGGGTAGTAGAAATAGAAGACCTAATTAGATTGCCATATTTTTTGGCTATCCAATTAGATGTAACATTTAGATTTTGATCTAACTGCCAAAATCCTCCACAATCCTCTACTCGGCCGTCACGATTGGGATTCTCCTTCAAACTGTGGAGCTCGATATCTATGGTTCTCTGTGTGGCTATCAGGGTGGGGAGGAAAAAAGTCCTTTCAACTGTGAAGCCCGTGTCCAGGATCATAGATATTGAGCTCCACGGTTTGAAGAAAAATTGCTATCATCCGTGAATATCGATCTTCACCTCTTCATGGCCATCACGGTTGGGAGAAAACAATTCATTTCAACCTTGAAAGCTATACAGGGGACCATAGATATCGAGCTCCATGGTTTGAAGGAAAATTGCAACCATGACTGTTGCGTAGAGGACCATGGAGATCGATATCCACAGTCCTCTACATGGCCGTCACGGTTAGGAGGGAATATTTCCTCTCAACCGTGAAGGCCATGCAAAGAACCATGGATATCGAGCTCCACGATTTGAAAAAAAATCCCAACCGTGACGGCTGCATAGTCTACTGTGGAGCTCAATATCCACGGTCCATGACACGGTGGTCACAATTGGATTTTTCAAATCTTCCAACCATGACGGTCTGATTTCCAGCAACCACTTGGACCGTGGGTGGGTCATAATCCAAATGTCATTATTGCATTATATGTTGCTTTTGTGCTGCATTTTCAACAATTTCTTATTATTTATATTGTTTTAGCACTTTCAATTGTTTCATGTATGCAGAAAATAACTATGGCTGCTCCGCATACTTTATTTGATTTGAAAACCCCATTTAAAGAATTTTACTAAGCTAGTGCGACAAATATGTCATCCTTGAAACTGTTTTAGTTTATCAAGGAGAAGTTAACTAAGAAACAACATAAGTTGTTCTGGAAGACATGTTTTGGGTACCTACTGAATATTGATAATGATTTGATACCCTCTATCCAGTTGATACACAATATCCTATTAAAAGAGGTTCGCACTGAGAATCTTTCGACGGAGATGTGATTCCTTATTTCAGGTAATAAATTTTTTTCCATTTTGTTGTCTAACTGCCAAATTGTACTAACATTATTTTCTTTTACATAACCATGGAAGACAATTTGATTCAGTGCCTACGAATTCAGCATTATTACTAAATTGAAATTTGAAAAGTTTTTGCTTGGGAAGTAGAAGACTGGGATGACATTACATGACTAGTACTTCTAGAGGAAGATCATTATCATGTCAGAGGTGGAGCAGATTATCAATGTATTGCATTTCAAGCATATACCGAATGAGGACACAGTCAAGATAGCTTTATTGTACGTCGTGGAGAGGTTTATTGTTACTAAGAGTAGGAAACGGGGCATCAAAGGTACTTGGTTGTCGCTACTAGAAGACCTCGATGCATTCAACGCTTATCCATGGGGTCGAGTTGCGTACGATGTGTTGTTTAAGGACTTGTCCAAGTTGCTTGATGATCGATATCTTAGATTCAAGGAGCGACTTCGTAAGAAACCAAAGCACGAAGCAGAGAGATATGAACTTTTTAGGTGCACGTTCACCTTCCTAGTGAGTTGTTCTCCCATTTTTTTAAAGCAATTTTGATATTGGTTAAAACATATATAGGGGATATATCTTACTTATTTGTTTTACAGTGTCTTTTAGGTTTGGGCTTACAAATCGATTGCTTTTGCTAGCAAGGAATATGGTTTATGTCCCGTTGACCGTCTGTCTATGTCGAGTATATTGAAATGGTAGACGGCCAGATCTCCGACCCACGATGAAGTGAACACCAATGTTTTCAAGTTTCATGAGATACAATATTTTTTATTTTTCACGTTATGTCCTTTATATCAATTCATAAAATTCACCAAAGTCAAACACAATTGGATTACGTTGTTTTAAAGGATTGGTGCCTATCTAGATATCGAGGCCACGGACGAAAAGATGGTAACATTATGGTATCCATAGTTGGTTGCTATGGTAAAAGGGAGAACTGGTACCCATTTGCCTGAGGCGACAACTCAGATAATGTTAGCGATATCTCCTAGGTCTCTAGAGGCACATCCATCACCATAGTCGTGTGTCGAGACACCAATTCCGTATAGAGAAGCTGACACCGAGGATGCTCCATAGACCTCCCTACCCCAGAGAGCCCTACCATACACCACCCAGAGCTTAGACATCAATCCCCTACACTTGGACATCAGTAAGCTTGTTAATGTTTCATCAAGAATTTTGCCTTATGGACATTTTCTAACAACAAATGTTTTATTGATAGGTTCACACTTCTTCATTGTCAGTGGAACAAATATTCCAATAGCTTAGAAACACTATATAAACATTGATGGACACAGTATGTTCGATGGTCCATGATCTTAACGATAAGATTGAGGTGATAAACAATCGCATCAATCTTATGAAGGCCAACTACGACATGCATCTGTACATGATGCTCACCGAGATCTAGGCCTTACGCAAAGAGGTGAAGGCACGTCATGGGGATATCATTAGGATAGAAACTTCTCTGGTAAGAAAAAGAAAATTTAGATGTTTAACATTTTTACCATTACTTCACAAGTCAACACCGAGGATAAGAGTAACATACCACATTCAATGTACGTCTGGGAGCCAGATCTGATCACTGATCTTACTGGTTCAAATATGTAGGTAGGCATATAAACAAAGCTATTTTAAGTTGCTTGACATTTATTAATACGTCGCATTTATTTGGGATTTTTCCCAGTCCACAGATATAAATTTACCAATTTTTGTATACTTTTCAATGTGAAGCCCCTGATGACATTCAACCTGCACAGCTACTAACCGTTACTGATTTGGGACCTGACATATGGGATGATGCAACTGACATTGTAAGAATGCAAACCAATGACACAACCATTATATTCTACTTTTCTTCCTCATTTTTTCCTATTAGTCCTTGACTGATTCCTTTTGATACGTGTGTAGGGGACTCAATCCGATCTCAGCCTGACCTGGATGATATTGTTGGTACCGCACCTGAGGACGAGGTTGCGTCTGTCATCGCGAGCGAATCTGTTCCAGAGAAACAAAGCATGCACGGTAGACCTCTGAAGAAAGGAAGGCAACTTGTTTCTCCATATACGAAGGGGAGGCAGGCGAAACGGGTAAGGATTGCGTGCAAACTACGAGCGAAGAATGGATCGAATCCAACAGAACGTCTCTTATATTATGATCTAGATGCAAGCCTCTCGCTTGTCGAGATCGTCGAGTTTGATCGATGGGTGAGCAACGACTCCACTAATGATTATGCTAATTGCGGTGTGTGTGACGCTTCCCCGCAGTGGTTCCAAAACCTTATGAATGATAAGGAGTAGCTAGAGGGTGATGTATGTAATGATACCAGTTGACTTTTATTTTTCATTTCTATTTGTTTACGTATTAATTGTTGGTGTATCAATTGTGTCATAGCATATAAACGCATCAATGGATCTTGTTCGAAGGTGGCAAGCTGGAGATCCATCTCAGTGTATGGCATGCACGCTAGCTGTTGACACATATTTATGGTACGGAATCGAATGATCATCTAAAATGTGCTTGTCTATTTGGTATTATCATGTTGTGTTGCATTTAACATGTCTTAGTTAAATAAAATACAATCTTAGTTGACATCCTTCTGGATGGATCATAAAGAGGATATCATGACGGCGGATATCCCCTTGCACTTTCCAAAGTACACCATTGGGCAACAACCCCTCCATGGAAGACCATGGATCGATTTGGATAAGGTAATACGAGAAACTAATATATATTAACATTTGAGATTGAATTTTTGGAATGGTGCTCGACTAACATTGATTCCTATATATCTTATCAGATTTTTGTTCCCTTTAACATGTTCGCTTACCACTGAGTCGCTTGTTACATTGACTTTGTACAGCGTATCGTAGTTGTATATGATTCGAGTGTTGACGGGACAAACAACGAAAGAATGGTTGTTGATGTTGAAGCCCTGACACACTACCTATCGGTGTTGTTATCATGCATCTCTGAGTTTCAGACAGCCAGGCCAAATGTCAGTGTAGACACCTCACCATACAGATTGAATCGATCAAGTGATGGTGTCCCACAACAAGGACCCGAAAGTAGAGACTATGGGCTGTTCGTATGCAAGTTTGTTGAATATCTCACATTCAACATTCCTATTACACATTTCTGGATATACGTGAGTGGTCGTCATGGAGGAGGGACCTCACACTACTATTGTGGAAACACAAGACTAACATGATATGGGTTTATTTTGTTTTTTTTTTTTTACATGGTAGTGGTACTGATGCGTTATGTGCATTTTGTATATAGGTGATGTATATATTTGGAGACAGATGATGTATATAGATTGTCACGTACAAGGAATACTTATCAGTTAATTTATTTCTTTATTTTCTAATCCAATTCAACGTAAAGTATCAAATATACTCTCATTTTTTGGACTGATCATCCAATACAGTTTGACAAGTCAAAATTTAATTATCCCGCATAAAAACTAGGAGAGTTAAAACTCAAAACAACTACTTTTAACATTTTCATTACCATAAAAATCAACATAATTGTCTTTGTGTTATTTATAAAAATTTTGAGTAGATTTGGTTATTTGAAAAATTTCAAGGAACCTTCTTTTATGTCAATTTCAGTACAATTAATTAATATTATATGTATAACTATCAAACTCAGTTAACATAACTTATAAGTGATATTATCGTTGGAGAATAAGCAAATGAAGGTGATTATTAATATTTTATAATTAGTTTTATGTTACCTATTTAAATATGTTAAAATGTAGTGTTTCTTGTTAAATACGATTTATCCATCGATTCATTAAGAACGCATATAAGTAAATGTATGAGCAATTTGTTAGAAACAAAGGGAAAATTTGTTACAACATAGCAACCAAATTTGAGCACATATACATTGATGGATCACCAAAAGTTGAAGTCTGGACATTAACAAAATTGAATCACTAATAACATAAAGAAATCTCACAACAAATAAATTAACAATAAAAATGAAAATGTTTATATCAATGCTCGGTGGATCAATTTGATTTCATTGGTCTCTCCAAAGGTACTGGGTTTTGACATGTTTACCTGTTATGTCCATATCTATTGCACCAGGAACATTTCCTAATACTAATAGTCTCGCCAACAGAAAGTATTTGTTTGGTTTGGCACCGACTGATTAGCACTTAAAAGTGTATGTTTATTAAGAATTTAAATAATTGTTTTTACACTTTAAGTGCTATTAATATGAGCATTTTTATTGTATTAAGCTTATGTGTAATTATTGTGTTGTAAATTTTCATTTTCGGATTTTTTGATGCAGGCCTAGTAAAATAAGCATAACTTTCAATTCAGAAGCCTAATTGCTACAAATCTTATATTTCCAGAAACTTAAGACAATTATCCACAAATTTTAAGAAGAACACAAGGCCCAAAT
>JANKKB010029553.1:0-25642 GCA_026225775.1 Bursera palmeri | reverse complement strand
ACAAATATTTAAAGAAGAAAAAAATTTAAAAAGAATAACAGATTAATAAAAGCGAAATCGCACGCATAATAATGGACCCACGTCGTCAATCCCAACTAGACGAAAGTGAAGTGTCGCAAGACTCGCAACTTCGCAAGTGGCAGAGACATGTGTGGCCAAACCTAAATCATCCCACTTTTCATCCCGCGCCGCACAGTCGCCACGTTAGACAACAACAGCAATCGTTGAATGGCTCTGATCTCTCCGTGTTTTGACCCTCTGATGAAAAAGTCACATCCCCGGAGTCCAGACAAGACCCCGTCAAGCGCTGGACCCACTAACCGTCCAGTGTTGTTAGACATTTACGATCACGAGCTTCAGACGCACCAAGCCAAAGCTCCACTAGTGCCCACTGAATAATACTGTTCAAAGGAAATTAATAATCTAATAACAAATGAAATTTTATTAATTATTTCTTAATGTTTTAATCTAAAATTGAGTTATATAATGACTTAAAATTTAAATAAGTAAAAAAATATAACTCAAATTTGGATTGAAGCTACAAATTTTACATTGGATACCCGATCCTTTAACATTGACTTACGAAATATGCACACATATCATCCTGTCTAATAAAAATCAACCATGATAGAGACAATTCAATTTTCATTACGCATTTTATGATGAATTTTCTAACAAAATAAAAGGAAGTAAAAGATTTTTATCATGAAGAATGCCAGTTATAGGCTGGCACACAAGAGGGCATAAATAAATAGAAAGTGTAGAGGGTCAGCAGGGTGAGACGACACGTGTACGTCACGGCGAGGACGAAAGCGACGTCGTAGAAATAGAAAGGTTGGTCGAGCCAGCCTGCTTGGGAGCAGTCAGATTGGGCGGCTCAAAGTTTTCCCCAGTAACTATTACACACCCAGTGGGGTACGTGGAATTGTTCAAATTCCCCGGTTTGCCCCTCTTGTTTAGTCAGTCTTACAAGTACGACCAGCAATTTGCTTTTGCCATGCGGAAATCTTACGGTGACTGCCTTTCGTTGTAATTGCATGATACGAAAGTTTATGATTTATTTCTGATCGCTGGCCTTTTTTTTTTTTTTTTTTTTTAAATTATTGTTTTATTAAAAGATGGAATTTTAAACTTGAAGGATGNGACTGCCTTTCGTTGTAATTGCATGATACGAAAGTTTATGATTTATTTCTGATCGCTGGCCTTTTTTTTTTTTTTTTTTAAATTATTGTTTTATTAAAAGATGGAATTTTAAACTTGAAGGATGAACTAAGTTGGTGTATACAATAATTAACCTCTGTTAGTGCTAAATCGGATTCAAATTATTACAAGAACTTGGGTCGGTCCAAGTTTTCCGCAAATTTTTTCTATATTAAAAAGAAGAAAAGGAAAAAAGAGAGAGATTCTGCGAGGAATTATTTTTTGGACAGAATTGCAAGAAGGCACTAAAATATCGTATTGAAACAAAACAAGATCGCTTGACTTTTAAGCTACCCAGATTAACATGACCTTTCAAGCTCGTATTCTATGCGCCTTAATAAATTTGCAACTTCACTATTTTTTAATTATTTTTATCTTAAATAAATGAGATTAAAAAAAAATCCGTAACAAATAACATAAATCTTGTTCTTGCTCATAACATTTAACAAATATTATTCGATAAAAAATGTTAAAACTAAAATGATACATGATTTTACAATTAATATATAATGCACAGGTACTATTTGGGGGTTATTGCAAAAAAAATCAAAAGTAAAGAGGTAATTAGAATTTAACAACTCTTAGCAGCTTAAATATTATCATCGTAATATAACAATATGATATATGAATAATTTACTTATTTTTTTGGTTATTTTTTTATCTTTGATGTTTGACAACTTGAATACTCTTTATAAACTTTTGAAGTATCAATCTTTTTAAGTCTCAATATAAAAAAAAAATTATCGATTTTTAACACTATATAATAGAAAAAGACTTGCAAACTTATCAAATTATTATTGTAATATCTAAATTTTTTTACATATAATTATTTTTCAAACCATACCTTTTAGTTTAGATCTTTTTCAGAAATCTATATTTTACGATTTTAGGGGTATTAAGTTAGAATAGAAAATTTAAATAATAAGAAAAAGAAAAAGAAATTGTGGTATGGTTAATGGTAGTAGAATACCGGTCCCACCACAACTAAAAATAAGCTTTGTGGCATTGTATACTTCCTCGATAATGACGATTAACACGTCAGACTCAATCTAGAACAAGCAAAACTATAGTAATTAGCCGGGAGTAGCAAGGGCAGTTCTGTAAAAGAGATCCAACAACATGTTAGATACGCGTCTCTATGAGGTCCATATTCCATCGCCATTACCGACCTCTCAATCCCTTCAAATCCCCATTCACCTCTCTCTAACATCAAACGAACACCTCGAAGCCTCTCTCTCTCTTCTAATCTCTCTCTTAAGTCTCATAACAATTCTCTTGTGATTTTCGTTTCTCTTTTCTCGCTCTTTCGAAAACTCAGAAAAAAGAAACGAAAAATGGCTCAAAAGACGGAAAAAGAAGAGACGGAGTTCAAGGTTCCCGAAACTCTGACTCTTTGTGTCAATAATTGTGGCTTCACGGGCAATCCAGCCACGAATAATATGTGCCAGAAATGTTTCAACGCCACCACCGCAAAGACTTCGACAACGACAACGGCGACAACGACAACCACGCCGACAACGACGAATAACACCTCAGAATCTGCATCGGCAGGTTCGAGCACGAGCGGCGGTGGCGCGATCTTAAAGTTTTCTAGCGATAAAGCAGCTTCGAGATCTCGGATGGTAGATCGGTCTTCCGATGCTGCTGCCGGTACAACCAGTCAAAATCAAGCGTCAGATCGGCAAGTAAGAGACGCGGCGGTGGAGAAGAGGGTGGTGAATCGGTGCTCCGGTTGTCGACGAAAGGTCGGGTTGACCGGATTCAGGTGTCGGTGTGGGGAATTGTTTTGCGGAGAACATCGATATTCCGATCGTCACGATTGCAGTTACGATTATAAATCAGCTGGTCGCGACGCCATCGCGAGGGAAAATCCCGTCGTAAAAGCGGCCAAGATTGTTAGAGTTTAAGCTTTGATGATGACAAGAAAATTTTCAGTCAATCTCACAAACATCAATATCCTCGATCTCGCCAGATCTCTTTCTCAGAAATATGGTGATCGAAAGAGAGTTTTAGGGAAAAAAAAAAAAGAAACACAAAAACAAATTCTTGAATTATCTCTTCAGGGTTGTTTCTCTTTCGATGAATCTATAATTTGCTTTTGGTTTTTTTTTTTTTTTTTTAGGGTTGTTTATTGAGAAATGAAAGATTATTGTGGTTTAAGAAGATTTTTGTGTTTGTGTTTAGATTTTAATTTTAATTTATTTTCTAGGTTTTATTTGTTTGTCTTAGAGATTATAAATCAAGCTTAAGCTTATGGCAATTTACATGGCATGTGTATGTAAATTTGTGAAACTTTGATGGGTTTTCTCGTCATATGATTATGTGAGACTGGAAAATTCGGTTGGAAGGTTTGCAGAGTTGTGGGACCCAAATGAAAGTGACATTTGATGTTACATTTATCGCGAAATTTTATTTGCTATCTGACAAAATATCGCGATATGTCTGCCTCTGACATGATTTGCATTTGTTCGCATGATCTAATAAGCTATTGCCACGTATTAGTGGTAACCAAAAAGCGATACAGCTGAGTTGGGTGTGACGGGAACAATTGCGTATGGTAATTGGTTGCGTTTTTGTTTAAAAGCCATAGTGGAGATCTCAAGAAACTGGAATGATAATCCAACGGCCGTCAGTGAGAGTCATGTTGGTGGCGTGCTCTTAGCGCGTGTTGCTTACAAGTTGTTACAAATAAAAATAAAAGTCGAGAAAAGGAAACGAGATAGTGAGGAGGAAACGTCGTGCCCTTTGAGAAGGTTGACAGCTGTCATAAAGTTGTTTTCCAATTGGAGCAAGCCGGGTGTCTCAAGGATGCGAGACATGAGCTGCCCTTTTTTTTTTTTTCTCATAATTTGAGAGTTCGACATTTGGTTACACACAAAAAAAAAAAGAAAAATAATTAAAATTTAGTTTTTTTTTACGTAATTTGAAAAATATTATTTTAAATAATTTGTTTTCATTTATATGGGTTTGACATACTTTGAGTTAATCAATTACGGTTCATGGTATTCGTATTTGTGAACAAAAAGATTGATAGGTGCTTGTAAGGCAAGCAAGCAGCCAAATACAATGGCTTATACAAATAAATAAGTTATTTTTAACAGAATAAACGCACATTATCATATACGAGTGACAAATTAAGTTGGGACCAGACTATCATTGCCTCTTTCTTATAAAAATTAAAAAGTGGAATATGGTTGGTAGCTCAATCATGGAAATCCACGCCTTTAAAGGAAAAATATTCTATGAAAAGAACCCAATAATTAAGGATTTTTTTTTTTATATGTTCAATAATTGTATTTGAAAAATACTTTATCCAATTAAATACAACTCACTTCACTTCCTTATTATTTTGCAGAAAGTATATTGTGAATGTAGTCTCAAGTATGTTCTAACACACTATTTACATCTTGAAAGAAGTTTGTATAGTACCTCTCAAAAATTATATTCAGTGATTGAAATTTTATTAAAAGAATTAAAAAATAATCAAAATTTGAGTGGTTGTTTTGTTTTAACAAATTCAATATTTTATTATTACTATCTAACCAAGTTCAACCCTTAATGAATAAAAATACCCTTTTAAATGATGTAAAAAGTACTAAAACACGGTTTTAATAATTTTTTGTTAATTTGTACAATGACAGATGTTGTATTGGTCAACTTCTAATAACTAATGAGTGAATCACTTGTTAATTCATATGTCTAATGAGTAATGTATTTATCGACATGTTAGTTGACTATGCAATTAAAAAAAAGGTTTGTTAATTTGTATAAAATTAAAAACACTCGTCCAAACTTGATTACATATTAATTTATCTTAAAATTTATCAGAAATATATAAATTGATTAATTAAAAATTATTTAATACAGTATCAAAATAATATTTATGATAAAACTATTAAATAATATAATATATACTATTTCATTAAAGATATAGGTGATTTGATTAGACCGAGGGGGAAAACAAATTCTGTAAGAAATTCTCCTCCGCACTCACTCACACAAGATGATAATCAAGTCCCTTTCAGGCCAAGCCATATCAAATCAACTACATTAACCTATAATGGAGTTAGTACGAGGTCCATATCATAACTTCAACTCTTACCGTAATCTTTGATTTCTTCAAATTAATAAGTTTTTAAGAATATAAATATCAATTCAGTACAAAAATAACCTTATCAATGTGGTTGTTTTTGGTCATTTGGTCCATCACAGCAACAAGACAAGAATGGCATCAATTGAATTAGCTAGCAGCACAGAGAAGAGGCTACCAAGTTGCCAACTTTTGTTTATAGAAGTGCCCTTCAAAGTGCCCTAAAGTTTGGCTCATAATGACTTTTCTACTTGTTTGGATTTTCTTCTCGCAATTTGGTGGGTGACTTTCAATTTGGGCAACTTGTCTTTGTCTTGTAATGCAAGTATACAAGCTTAAACTAGTAACCCACATCGCACTAAGATAACTTTAATTGGAAAAACACATTCATTTACCAATTAAATTTAATATATATAAATATATCATTCAAATAAGTTGTTAAACAAGTTGATAGAGAGCACTCTATAAGAGATTGTTTGTCAGAGATGATATGTTAACAAATTAGATGAGTATCGCTTGTTTGCAACATCAACAACAGCAACATATTTTTATGCTTTCTAACGACTTATATTAAACAGTATCTTCGTTCTTAAAATTGAATTTGGCTAGACAATAATAAACAAATTTTGTTTTACTAAAATTCATAATAACCCTCTTAGATGAGCCATTTTCACAATTAATCCACATTAACTACAATTGACCAAGACAAAAATTTAGGCATGTCAACTACTAAATTATTTATTATTTATTGCTTGATTCCATGATAAATTCAGAGGTTCGGGCAGCAAGAAGAGGAGGATTTGTTTATTTATTCATTCATGTTTTTGTTTTGGCAATTACCAAGTAGGTCATTTAAAAATTTGGACCTTCATGCATGTGGGTTTTGTGCAGAAACCAAGTAATTTCCTTGAAACAATTAAAAAACGTGAAGTTAAAAAGAAGAAAAAGTTAAATATATCTTAATATGGTATAATTCGAGAAAGAAAGTGACGAAACATTTGCCCACCAAAGTTGGCGCAGAACAGTTTCTTCAACAATTTTTAATAGCACAGATAGCTGTCAAAGAACCGAAAGTGTCTGCTGGGTCATCTCATCCCCACCACCATTAGCCCAATAATCAATCATCTCATAAAGTTTCATTGGATTAGAGCATCAAGAGGGAATCAATTACAAACTTGAAACACCCCTCCAGATGCTTAATTTAGTATAAAAATATTGTATCACTGGCGATATTTTCCCCGCTTTTGCCAACCATTCATCTTGAAAGATTCATTGCATTGTGTTGTGGCACTAATTTTGCAGTTGTATGTGTCCACAAGAAACAAATAAGGTGGTGGCAACCGGTGAGAGTTCTTTTAAACCAACCACGTTGTTTGTCCCACAGCCTGCATAGATTAAATCAGGATACCAGCATTTTCCTATTGGAAAAAATGGTGTCAAAAAAGGATCTGTCTTGCAGCAAATCATTCAACAGAACACCTGCATCTTAGCTCTCATGTTAACGAAGCCACAAATTTTTTTCTTGAAATTATTTTCAACCAAATCCCACATTGTAGGAGTTGAATCAGCACCAGTAATCTCAGAAGAGATGAATGAACAGTGGAAAAAAATTGAATTTACCAGATACATTTAAGTAACTATATGGTTTCCATGGAGTTTTGAACAGCTTGTTCCTATGTCATTGATGACTAGAACAAGGTCAACAAAGGAGACCAAAGATAAACTCTTCATTCGTTGTCATTTCTTATTCTTGACATGAATCAAACTCCATTGCAGAAAATGTGTAAATACTAGAAAGTTCTTATCCCAGACAAAAACATTTCATTGCCAGGGGCATTAGCAGAAATAACACAGTGAGACAACAAATTTACCGATTTAGTTCGTAGTGTAGCAAGATTCAAGTGCTAAGAGTAGATTAAACAAACTCATAAGAAACTACCTAATTTGCAGTAAGTCAGATTTCTAGAAAAGTATGGTGAACAGACAGAAAAGGGCATACAGATTAAAATTAGTGATTTGGAAAGAAAAACAGATTGAAGACATATTTAGGCACCATCTGGTTGGATGAAAGGGTTGGCGATCTCATCTGTACCATCAGTTGGTGACACAAGCATCACAGCAGTTCCCCTACATACCTGCAACACAATAACACATCATCAAATCATCATTAATACAAGGGAAAAACAGGACCCTATAACATACACAAATAGTAGTTCAAGATCGTATTGGTTCAAGGTTTTAGACGGTCTGACGTCCCCTAAGATTTTTAGTTGTCGGAACTTTCTAGGAAAAGGGTGCCAAATATCCAAAGATGAAAGGATCAAGTTGTACAATGTCAACATCCACATTAACATCTCATACAATGATCAATTTGAGAAACCACCATTACAATTTAGAAGCACATGCACTCTTTATGCGCATCAAAATCAAACTGATTTGAAACTGAAAACTACAACTTTGAATTGTGCCCAATATTAGTTTTAACTTATACACAGAATTTCTGCAGTTATGTATTGAGTGGTTCCAAATATCATAATCCTCAACCTGAAACTTGCCATGCATTCCACATAAACTTGATTTTAGCACAGAAATTCACCAATAGATGTGAGCTAAGTGACACATTTTCACCATCTTACCTTCTAAAACCAAAGCTAGGTTAATTTTGACGCACATGTGCAAGGCTACGCCCTTCTATGGGACAAATAAATTAAGTAAAGATACAAAAATACAACAGCGGAAACAACATACTATTAGGCCGAGTCGCCTTGTCTGATCAGTAGTCTTCAGTGGATCATCAGGATCTGCAGTACAATTTAACAAATTCAAATCACTTATTCCAATCAATATCAGAAGCAAAACTTTATGACAGCAAAAAGAATAATCATCAGAATACTCTTCGAGAATTTTAATAATCAAGATCAACAGCAACTTCAATTGCAAATGCAGAAAGCATTTCCATACAAGTAAAGGAGTGTCAAAAGGAAATAGAAGACAAGTTCATAATGGCACTTAAATTTTAGGTCCTTGACAAAATAATAGACTGTCTAAAGTAAAGATAACATCCAAGAAATAATTAACATATTGCTCTAAAGCAGTATTAAATCACCAATTAGCTTAAATAACTTTTTAACATCCTTCTGTGTAAATAAACAAAACTTGTTAACATCCATCCACGAGGAAGTGTTACTTTCAAAACTTTCATGGAAGATAATAAGAATCTCAACTTTGTTTAGTCTAGCTACAGAATTAGCACACAAATGGCATAAAACACCATTAGTTCAATTGTAAGGAAGGCACATCCCTTAAGGGACCTTACAATCCAAGGTAAGGAAACCCACAAATGAAACTTAATAAACCATGCACTGTTACCGAATTTATCGCACACAAGAAAGCTTCAAGGTGTAAGTTCAGACATGTATTTGCAAGACTCTCTTTATATTTAAGTAAAGTCATACATGTATGCATAGGTGCAGCTGAGCAGCCTGTGTCTGTAAAATGAGTTTGGACAGTCCTATTGAACCACTTTAGGATTTGCAAGACTCAAAAATATCTGGGCAGCAGTTTAATATTTTTGACAATCTTCGTGGGAAATTGCAATATTGAATCAAACAACAGAAAATCTTAGGCATACCCCAAGCCCTTTTTTCCTAGAGTACTCAAATCTAGGTGCCCTAATGAAAATGCATAGAAATGAGAAGAGATTCATTTCCGTACAGCATGGATAGAACTGAAATGACTTTCGAAAAAAAAAAAAAAAAAAAAAAACTGAATGAAAAAGATAAAAAGGGCATATGATAACTATCGTGAAAGCCAACAGACATTTTGATATGCAACACCAAGACTATTAGGGTGGTTTAGCCCAAGTGAAGTATACAAATCTAACATTTTTTTGAAGAGAATTTCCATTAAACTAAATCCTCCTTATTATCATTAAAGCATACATATATATGGGCCGTGGGATCAAAATAATAACTTAACCAGCCAACTGCAGTATAACATTTGAAAAAAAAAAAAACAGCACAAACTTACTTCAAATTATAGAGTGCACATACACAAATACAAATATCAACCAATGTGCCATTTCAGTGATTACCTCTTAGAAACTCTACAGCCTCATCCAGGACAAGATTTAACAACTGATCATATCCTTTTAAAGTCCCTGTCACTGAAACCACAGAAACATAAAAGTCATCAGCCAATAACAATCACACATAATCGAATCAACTCACTGAAAATCACACAAGCAAACCACATTCAACGTATGCAACCTCAAGTTGTAGAAGCTCCCACAACTCTAAGGGCTGATGCATACAAAACTTCAACCAATTATGACAACCCTTGACCCAATTTAAAGCAATCCCAATTACAACATTGCTTTTGGCCACCTAATTTTGCATGATTAACATATAAAATAACTCCAGAAAACCTCTCATCTTGTCGTTGGCTACTTCTAACTCATACATTTTACAATAGCTTTTGCTCGAATTATTTTTTTATCCAATAAGCAGCCTAAAAACAACAAAAAATTGAAAAAATTAAAAAGTGCAGCAATAGTAAGGACCTTGTCTACCACCAGTAAGTTTGACTTGAACACCCTTGTCTACAAACTTTGCCAAATCCAAAACCGTTTCTTTCCTTCCTGACTGTTAATCACCAAAGAAAGCACTAATGTAACCAAACATCTAATGAACTCCATCAAAACATATAAAATTAAACAAAAATCAAATCTTTTTATCCGGGTAAGTAATTTTGGTATAAAAATTTAATCTATTGAATGAAAAGTTACCATCTTATCTGATTCTTTTGCAGCTCCCCTACTGAAACTCGCTTAAAGTACCTTAAATTGAAACATACACCCAGAAAAATTTATGAAAGAAATTATTAAAAAAATGTATATAGTACTGAAGAATTGTAAATTAAGAGACAAGAACTTACTCTAAACTGTGCGCTCTCTCTCTCTCTCTGTGTTCTGTCTTTGCTTCAGCCAGGAACGATGAAATTCTGCAGTGGGAATGCTTCTGCGCTAGTAGTAGAGGGGCGCGTTGATTTGGGTTTCGGGTTTGGGGGGGCTTGGGCTTCAGTCCAGAACGCTTTGGCCCATTTTAATTGTGTGTCTTGGACTCGCAAATTATTTGACGGATCATTGACGCCGTGATTAGGTCACTTTGTTCATAATCTGAATAGAATATCGAAATAAATTATTTATTTTTAAAATGAATTTGGGAAGTGTAATACTAATTCTTTTTGATAATTGTTTGGTGGGAAGAATATCCATGTACCTTTAATTTATGATCTAAAATGTTGCAAAATTTTAAAAATGTAAAAAAATTATAGATAGTTTTCGAAATTAAGAAAATATATTTAAATAAAAAAATGAGTGAGAGGTCAAATTCATAAAAGCAATAAAAAATTAAAAAATAAGGATGCTTAAATGTCAGAAATAGCCTCGACTATATCTCAGTTGGTCTATATACGTAGTTATGAAGAAAGCGGAGGGCATTTATTTCATAGAAGAAAAACCCTATATTTACCAGTCTGTGAGGCACTAGGGTTTGATTTGGCAGCCGCAGACTCAGGGTGAAGAAGCTCGTTGTCACACACAGGTATAGCAACAATGGTGGAGAAGTCAAGCAAAGGAAGGAAAGAGGAGGTTGTTACTCGCGAGTACACAATCAACCTTCACAAACGCTTGCATGGCTGGTACTCTCCCTCTTCCCCTTTATACTCATAAGTACTCATGAGTTGATGAATATGTGTAATTGTTTCCTTTTTAACGGCGTTTGTAGATGTTCTAGATCTGGTTCAAACCATATATTTCTATTCGATATTTACTCTCTGCGCATCTAATATGCAGAAATCTTTTGTCTTTTTAATCAGTTTTTGCCGTGTGTTTGCTGCGATTACCAGTGCTGGAATTGAAATTGTTTTTATTATTTTCCTTTTCTTCTCTCCCTGTGATAAATGCTTCTGTGGAAATTTTAATAATTTTCCTGAGGAAATTATTTATATTTATTATTTGGAATACAAAGAGATGTTCTGTAACAAGTAGATGTAGATATCAAAATGTTAAATAATTCTCTAACCCATGTTCATTCATTATGTAAATAGTAAAAGTGATGAGATGGAAGGCATCATCCTTGTTCAACACCTTTTAACAAGTCGGTTCGGTTTGCTCATTGTAATTTGTGCATTTGAGTTCTGTTCACTTACCATTCACAAGTGGGTTTAATTTGCTTTTCTTGCATTGTAATTGGTGATCGTCTCAAGCTTAAGCATGAGTTTTGTTGCACTTACCATTCCGAAGTGGGTTCAGTTTGTTTTTCTCGTAAGTAATTGGTCATTGCCCCTAGCTTAAGCATATGAGTTTTGACTTTTGATGCAGTTACCATTCCCACTGTCTGTCCCACTGTGTTGATTGTAGTTTTTACTCTTGTTTGTTTCTTCTGTGTAATGGAGTCATGATGCCCTGAGTAATCATGCTTTCCAACTCTGTGCAGCACATTCAAGAAGAAGGCTCCAAAGGCCATAAAGGAAATCAGGAAGTTTGCTCAAAAGTCCATGGGGACAACTGATGTTAGAGTTGATGTGAAGCTCAACAAGCATGTATGGAGCCGTGGTATTCGAAGTGTGCCAAGGAGAGTTCGTGTTCGCATTGAACGGAAGAGAAATGATGAGGAAGATGCCAAAGAGGAGTTTTACTCACTTGTAACCGTTGCTGAGGTCCCTCCGGAAGGATTTCGGGGTTTGGGAACCAAGGTCATTGATGAAGAGGATTGAAGTAGTAGTGTGACCTCCTAGTTAAGGAACTGCAATTTTTGGATAATATTTTTGTTGAATTTAGTGGTGTTGGTTTCATTTCATTTTGGTTCTCTTACAGACATCTTTGGATGATAAAGTATCTTAAAACTTTTGTGATTTATGCATTTAACCTGTTTACGGTCGATGATATTTCGTTCATGCATGAAAATGTCGCAGTTTGGTCTGAGATGTTACTTGGTTCATTTCAGCTTGTTTTAAAACGATTTCAAGCGTGTGCAGGCGTGGTAACTGATGGGATTTTCAATCTTCGTCCGTAGTAGGAGATGATGTTTGTAAATGAGTACTACCGCAATATAGGAAATATATGGGCGCCTTGTCAATCTACTTCAATCTGTCTTTGAGGATTATCGGTCTCGGGCCTGAGGCCACTATGTCTCCAATGCCATTGATCTGAATTCGAATTAAAAGCCACTAAATTTTAATCTATTTTATTATATCAACTAAAATGAAAGATGGTTAAACAGAATAAAAATAGGATAGAAAAATGAGCGATGGAATCACAATCGATTTAGAGGTTATGAAGACAAAAAAAATGTGTAGATACAAAAAGATTGTCAGTTTATTGGATTTGGTTACAATTTCTAAATTTTTATATTTGTATTGCAGTGGTCCCTTTAATCTGGACCATTTGGGTAATTTTTTTAATTTCATGTATTTCATGCCCAATTATTCATATCTAGTTATTGATTATAGTACCCAACTGTGTCATTGTTCACACATCTTATGGATTGGTGGACTTCTCATATTTGGTGTTGCTGCGCATGCAGCCATTAAGCAATAATTGACATAAGTCTATAATACCAATAAAATAATCGGTCTTTATATCCAAATTCAGCCAAGCTCAGTTTCTGATCCGGCAACAAATGGGCCCACGCGAAAAGCCCAGTTTAAATTCCTGGAGGAAGCTTCCGCGGGAAGCAATAAGGCCCAATTTATCTGTCATCAAGAATCTTGGCCGGGAAGCGAAACATTTTCGAAATAAATGGTACAAAATCGGCGGGAATCATTCAAGCTTTCTCGCCGACCAGCTCCTTGACTTCGTTACGGAACTAATTAAAGATTCAAATTCATTCTTGATGCGTTGTGCGATTATCAATCATTAGGAAGCCACTCAGCTCCTCTTCGTAAGGTATTTCGCTACTTTTACCCGCTTTCATTAGCCTCAGTTTGGTTCTCGAGAAAACAAGAGCGAGAAAAGTAAACTCTGATTCCTGCATCGTCTTTTACTTCCTCTTATTTTAGTCTGCTTCAGATTTTGATAGTTGCATAGTTTTCTGATCTGGATATATGTTTAGCTTTATTTTAGATTACTTCTTGAAGTCGAATTGACGATTAGATCCTCCAGTGCTTTGCCCAATTCCGTCTCTTCTTTTCTTCATTCCTCTTTGAATTGTAACGTTTCTTCATTTTTTAACTCCTTTTATTTTATTTTATTTCTTCCTCTTTGAAGTAGTTGGTCTGAAGTTATTTGTCCCAAATGGATTGAGCTACCGGATACCAATTACCAAATATGGTTTGAAAGTCTGAATTATGCTTTGTTCTATTGGTCCGTTTGTTTGGTTGATAACATAGTTCAATCAAGGTATGGACAAAAACAAATGTAGATTTTGAAACATCTCCTAAGGAACACAAATTTTGAATCACATTTATGTTCTAGGTTTTGTTTATTATTATTATTATTATTATTAGCAAGTTTGACAGTCTTCTATAATGGTTAATTAGCTCTGTAGGAATTAAGTTGTTTGAGGCACTAAGCTGGTCAGCCATGTTTTCCATTGAGTTAATCGTATTTCATAATATTTAATAGAAAATCTGTATCCTTGCAAAGGGCTTCCAATTTTGGACTAGAGTTTGTATATTTTGGATTTATCGGGTTTAAAATTTCTGCTCGCTTGGGGAGAATTTTATTTTGTCGAAGCACTTTCTCTAGGGTAATTATTTGTTATCCACCCGTTGAACATTGTTCATACAATGTTTCACAAGGTTCTACCTCTTACCTTCCCCATCATATTAAGCCTGATGATATCTTAGTTTCTGCTCTTGGAGATGTCTTCTTCCCAGTTTTCAGGCTGGAAATTGTAAGAATATGATGAATTTGTCTCCTTTGTTCTTTACAAGTGAATCACCATCCACTAAGTGCGAGGATAAGACCAGGTTGAAAAAATTACTTCTTACAAAACTCATCTATATTTTCTGTTTCAAGGTAGTTGACTTCACGTAGAAGTTCTGTCATATTTTAGAGTAAATTTGACTTGCTAAATTCAACTGTCCTGTTTTATCATACTTCAATAATGTTAATCTATTGATTACTCACTCTAACCTAGTTTCATTTTATACTAGATATGGAGGGCTACCTTCAAAACTCTCCAAAACTTGGGTGTACTGCTGAAAGTATTGATTCAAAGGACATCTCTGGGCTTAGTACTATACTGGTCGCCACAATTCAGGAAGCAAAGGACAGGATCTCACAGATAGAGTACATATTTTGTAGCCAAATCTACCCAAATTTCCAATCACAATCTAAAAGTGTGCAGAAACTTTATTTTGAGGCCACGAAAGCTGCTGAAGATGCATGGAGAGAAAAGGAAAATAATCTCTTACATGAAATAAAACAGCTTCAGCTTGAAAAGCAACAGGCTCTTGAAGAGAACCAGTCTCTCAAGCTTGAGATGGCAAAGCCTCTGAAGGAGCATGAGGAGAAGACAAGTCAACTACTTTCCAAACTAGGAAGTCAACAACTCAAAATTGATGATCTTGAGAAGGAGCTCAGGCACAAGTCTAAAGAAGTTGATGAGGGGATGGAATTGCAGAATAAGTTGCTCCATTTGGTTCAATCAAAAGTCAATGTGATAGTCAATCAAACCAAACAACTAAAAGAGCATGAAGAGAAGGCCAATGTACTTGTTACTGAACTGAATAGCCAGAAGAAAAAAGTTGATGAGCTGCAGAAGGAGCTTGGGGAAAAAGATGAGAAGGTAGCCAGGAGAAATGACTTGACTAAAAAGATTGAAATTCTAATATCAGATATTTCAAATAATGAACAGCTGTTGATGGATCTAAAAAATGAGAAGAAATTGCTTCTTGTCAAATTGGAAGGTTTTGAGGAGAATGCTAGAAGACTACAAGGGGAGCTTAGAAAGAAGACAGAAGAAGTTGAGGAGGGGAAAAAATTGCAGGAACAGTTGCTTCAACAAGATGATTTGAATTCTTCTAACGTGTTAAAAACTAAGCAGCAGTTGGAGGCTTGTGAGAAAGAAAATGTACTGCTTCTGGACAAAGTAGTAGGTTTGGAGGATAAAGTTAATGAGCTGAAGTTAAGTCTTAGTAAGAGAAGTGATGAGATAGCTGGAGGAAGGGATTTGAATGGAAAGTTACTTAAACAGATTGAACAGAAAGCCTCTGAATTCATGGTTGAGAAGAAGAAAAGAAAAGATATCATAGATGCTTACAAAAGGCTGAAATCCCAATACAATTTTCTTTGCACGAAGTTAGGTCTTACAACAGAGAATATGCTCCCACAAAACAAACTAGAAGATGAAAGTGAGTTGTTAAAGCATCATCAGGATCCAATAACTTCCTCTGGTGAGTATATAGTTATAATTCATTTGGCTTTTGGGAATACCAATAGTAGCATGAAAGTAAATGCTTAAGGTTTTGTTATGGTTATTTCTGACTGACATAGGATGTTGTTACATATTTAACCTTGGCCTGGTCAAACTCATGATTGTGTAATTGAGCCAGGACATACTCCTGTTTGCAATTGTGCTAAACACATGCACACTATAACCCAGGCCTAATATTTATGGGGATTGCATCTGCTGCTACTTTATATTTAAATTGTTTTTCTGTTTCTTGGTGTTATAGACATTGAAGACAAAGGTCGAGATACGTCTGCTGTTCATTTTGATACAAATAAAGTGAAGAATGAAATCTATTTCAGTGATAACTCAGAAGATGAGAAAGGCTCCAAATCAATCCAGACTTCGAGCTTCCCTTCACATATTTCCAATTGCTTTGTTGCACCAAAATGTCCCTCAAATGTAAAATCTGCCCCAGCAGCTGGTGCAAAGAGGCCTGCATCCTCTTGGAGACATACCAGGTCCCGTCCATGCCAAGATGGCCCTGACCCTCATGATGATTTTCTTGATACTCCCTTTGAGAACATAAGAGAAAACTTAAACAAAGCAATGAAGGAAGAAGTTCATGCTCTTCCTGTTGCAGCTCCAGACACAAATATTGGTTTCTCAGATGATGAAACACAGGATATGAATGTTGATCCTGGCCCTAATATACAGCAGAAACCAGTTCCAATGGCCGGAAAAGGAGGTTTCAAGTATGTCGAACCTGTAAGAAAGAAAGCAGAGCGGGAAAATTTGAAAGGAGTTGAATGCAAGCAGTGCAAGAAATTTTATGATGCTGTTCTTCCCAATGATGTAGGTAAGGACAGTGATGGTATTGCAAAAAATTTTCGCTGTGAACATCATGAAGGTGTTTCTAGGCATAGGTATAAATATATTCCTCCTATGACACCTGAGGGTTTCTGGAATATTGGATTTGAATCTGAAATGTGATTTTTTATTTTTTTCAGTTGAAATTGGATGTTGACAATAATGCATTGCCATTGATTATTAATTTTCACAAATGCTACTCCCTTGTCTTTAGCAATGGATAATAGAAAGGTTTATCAAAAGGTTGAATAAGAGTAACCTTCAGCCACTCGGTAGAATTCTTGAAGCATCTACAGAATGATTTACCTTCCTATGACCATATCTATGTATCTTTGTCATTTCATTTTAAGATTTTACTGTGTCTATTTCGAATATTGAAGGTTCACTACTGTAATAGAGTACTTCAATGCTATCATTGAGCAGGTGAAATTTTGTAGATAATGTTATACGGCGACCATAGAACATGAGAACTGGATGTTTGGAAAGCCAATCAAATTTGTGGCATTCTCTAGGCTTTTTCTTATGTAGGTACCCGCATATACTAACTGGGAACTTACGAAGACCATTATGCAACTTTGGTTGGAGTTTTTCATTTGGGGATAGACGAATCCTTGTTCTTTAGGAATATTTAATTGGTCAGGGTTGGGATTGTTGTTATTTACCTAGTTGTTTAGAGTTTCTTTCATGTTTCGCAGCATGTTCTGGACTTCATTTGATTAATTGAATCAACACCGTGATTTTTACTTCCCGATATGTGCAGATGATTGTATGGCATCATTTTTCGATTTTATATATTTTTTATTCTTTTATTATACCCACATGATTATTTATCCATAATGTTGTGTTCAATCTCAGCTTATTCGGTCCTTTCTGATAGCTGCACATGATCACGTGTCAGCATACACGCACATAGATACTACTTGTAATAGGCATTGTTTATTTCATGTCCTCTTCATCTCTCCAATCCTTGCTTTCCAGTTTATTAGCGTTCTGAATATCTTAATTGGAATGTGTTCCCTTCATCCCCGTTAAGCTATTTATCGGCCATTTTAGTTAAGAGGTTGGATTTAACAGAGCAAGGAAGCAAATTCATGGTTTAGGAGGAGTAAGATTAATATCCATTTGTACAGGAACTTTCACATGCTTTAGTGGCTCCATGAATTTGCTTCCTTGCTCCGTTAATAGTGGTTATTATTTGCATGTTATCACGTATCGTCAATTGAATTGATACATTTAATCCTATAAGTGTGGTTACTTTAGATTGTTTGGTAATTGCATTGCAGAGCTTAGATACAAGTGCCCTACTTTAGACTACCCTACACTGTTTTAAGGGGTGAGTATATTCACTATTTAAAAGGGATGTAAGGGTATCAGCATTGGCCATTCTCCCTGCTATTGCTTCTGTCGGTCAACTGATTACTTGGATTGAAGGGATTAAAATTTTAGTCTTGGTTGGAAAAATAAGTCCCTCCTGCTGGTGGAATGGATTTATGAGAGGGCCACCGAGATAATGCTCTTTCTGACAGTTACTGTAGACTTAAAGGTTGAACCTCGCATCACCTCGGCTCAGCACTCCATTTATGGTAACATGTCTGAGACCTCTTCTGTTCTTCTGGAAAGAGTTTAGTACACACTCTTGTGCATGATAGCAGAACTGTTAGTAACCACTCTAGCATGCGCCAAAAGTTCATGTGGATGTCAGTGTAGCAATATCTCTAGATTTAATATGGGTGGGGTAATCTTATTTAATCCAGCTACAAACTCCAAACATAAATGCTTAGCTGTATCAGACTTTGACCTCTGCTTTACTACTCCAACATAGAATAAATGCTGTGGCAGTAAATAAATAATTGGTTAGCTGAAATTAAGACTTGAAAGTTGAAACCGTCGGTCCCCTTCCCCTTGCTTTCAACGTCTTCTTTTGGTTTTAGAATTAGAATGCGTATTTAATTAATCATTAATTAGCTAACCCTTTTATGAAAAGATCAGGATTCAACCCGATTCAGACAAACAAATAACAAAAAGGATTCCTGTTGTTGATCACGTGTAGCTGCCGGGCCTCGTTTATTTAACACAAGCTATAAATCCAATTGCTGCGACTCTGATTGAAAGATTCTCTCAGAATAATCGGCATTCACTTAGAATAATTGTTGAAACTAATTTCATGCGCTCCATGCTAATGTATTATGCATTATCCCTCAAACAGAGGTTGATGTTCTTCAGGCTTCACATTTCTCATTTATGGTACAATAATTTCACAAGCTGTCTAACTGAATGATTATTACAGTGGCTATAGTATTTAACATTATTCATTACGGTGTGGAATCTCTGTCAGCATTCATCACTTTTGTTCACGTGCATGCATGTTGCATCTACCTTATCTTTCAACCCGTATAGGATAGTGAACAACATTAACATAAAACATTACATTTATTAACACCAAATTATAAATTATAAAAACACTTACATTCACTATTACAATCACATGCAAGTAAACAATAAAACAACCGATATTTCGGATATTAAACAGTTTTAACTCCCGATACAATTAGCAGGTCTTTAGTGGGTTGCCGCACAAGCAATCATTGAAAAGAAATGACGACTCCTCAAGGTGGTCGAACGGTGATCCAATCGGAATCGCACCACAGAGATGGTTATGGCTCAAATCCAAATGCCCCACATAGGCGCTTGAGGACAATGAACTCGGTATCGGACCTTTCAAATTATTATACGATAAATCTAAAACCATGAAGTAAGATTTCGTGCCAAAAACGTCCGGTATATTTCCCTCCAACGAATTTCGGCTCAAGTTCAAGATACCCATACCGGTGTTACTCAACAATGCGGACGGTATCTGACCCGAGAACAAGTTAGAGTCCAAGTTAAGAGTTGACAAGACTCGCATTTTGCCTAGCACTTCAGGTATTTGACCCGAGAGTTGGTTGATGGATAAATCCAAATCGGCAAGCCGATACATGTTGCCGATAGAACTCGGGATTGACCCGGTGAGTTTGTTTCGGCTGAGTAAAGCGCGACTGAGCATTTTGAGATTCCCGAAGTCCACCGGGATTTCGCCGCAAAGTTGGTTGTTGCTGAGATCTAGATGCTTTAAGTTCGAAAGCTTGACTAGCGAATCAGGGATTGCACCTGATATGGCATTTTCGGCTAAATTCAAAACAGTAAGTTTCTGTAGGTTACCGATATCATCCGGAATCTCGCCCAAGATTTTGTTTCCGATAACATCCAAAACACGAAGCGAAGAAATGGAAGTTATGCACGCCGGCAGTTCACCGGAAATACCTTTCCAGTCAGCGATGATAAGAGTATTAAGATTGTCGAGCTTGCAGACGGCGGGATTGATGGAGCCGGTCATGTACCCGGCACGTCCGGCTTTTACTAAGATCGGGTCCTCGGACTCGCCACGGAGCGAGATATCGGTGACTCGGAGAGTGGTGGGGTTGCAGCTGACGCCGTACCAGTTCTGGCAGCAGTCGTTGCCTGTCCAGGTGTTGAAGATGGACAAGTAGGGTTCGTTGAGTGAGGATTTGAAGGCTAAGAGCGCTGCTCTGTCTGAGGGCGAGCAGGCGGTAGTGGTGGATATAACCGCGAGAAAGATCGTTAGAAAGGTTAACATGACTCCCATTACTCTCTTTATTAACCAGAATGTGTTTGTCTTCTCTCTGCGGGTGATGAAGCTGAAAGATGAAGACGCAAATGTATGCAGAGAAGTATGGGGGTGGGAGAAGGGGTCTGTTATATACAGAGCTTGGGACGAATGAGCCCTTTGTTATTGTTGCAATTTATAAAACAAAGCTACTTAGCCGTTAGGTATTATTTATTTCTTAAAATACTTTTTTCTTTTAAAAATTAAGAACTTTATTGAGAAAATGAAAAAATAAAAATGAATCTTCAAAGTTGATTTTTTTAGTAAAGCTCTAATTTTCTTTTTTATTATCTAATCAAGTAATGAATTATAAAATAAGATGTTTTATATTTTCAAACCAATTCGATAACTCAACATTTTAAGACTTAATATTTTACTAAGCATTTGTCGAACTCATTAATTATTAAGATTAATGTATTTGCAAAGCAAGTGTTTCAGTGACAAAATACAGTGTCAAAATCACACTGCTTCGTCCTCCTCAAAAGACCCTACCATGATTTCAGACTTAACTCTTTCAAGAGTTTTAATGATTGAAAAAGTTCCCCTTCTCTTACTCTTTAGATCGTTTTCAAAATCCAACTTCTTGATCATCTTTCCTTAAACGAAGCCTTAGCTATGTTTTTTGCTTTCTTAATATCAGTTAAGCTGTGTTTTTGAGTGGAAACAGTGGTGGGGTTGATGGGCATTGGGACATCCTTTAACTTGAATAATGGTGAGCCTACCCTACCCTGAGCCACTTGAATGTATGCCCATGTGATTATGATATCAAAAGCAAAAGTAATGAGATAAATCCCATCATCTAGATTTGCATACTTTTCTTCACAAGATCCACTATCATTTCTTACTTAAAACAAAATTATTCATACATTCATTCCCCTTTACCATCGGCTTGCTTGATATCTATGTTGGAGAGCCCTGAGATGAATCTCACCTTTCAAATTTGTTTTCGCCAGAGTAACCTACCCAAACTCTTGAAATATATCAAGTTAAATAGAAAAATTAATAATTATAGGGTCAACTTACTTGATACCAATGATAGGCCACATTGTGACCTAAATAAAGAATAATCATATTAGATATTTGTCATAATAACAATAATTACAATTTTACTATGTTCTCCCTGGCAGCAAACATCTGGAGTCTAATTCTGTTTTTAATTTATCTGGTCATAATCATCATTATTGTTAGCTTAATTTCTTTCATAAAATGTATCCACATGTTCCAGAATCATTGCTGAGCAACGGAAGGAATGTGGGTATTATAATTGATATTTGAAGAAGATAAAGCTTGAAGGTATGCCCTTAGCCCTACGTTAAGAACAAGACCACCAAAATATATGCTCACTGTGAGATCCATGTAGCCTGTAATTACCTAAAAGGTGACCCATTGCTGAAGCTTTTGGACCAATTCTTCTGATGAGCGAACATGGGGATGTGTTGTCTTGATTAGAACATCATTCAAAGTCCTCACATGAAAACGGTCAACTCGACACTACTATCCAGGACCTGTATCATCTTGTTAGGGAACAAAACAAACCCATGAGGTTCTGGAGTAGTTAACAATTGCAAGAAATAATTATTAAACTGTTAAGTGTCGGTGGAGACAGTTTTGACAGTTGATTAAATAATATTTCATGCTACAGCTGCCTGTAATTTACAGGAAGCTCAGATACAGCCTTTGCTGATTATAAATGCAATCATTTTAAGCATATGATCAGTGACACATAAATTAGTTGCAACCCAACTTGGCTCATTTCTTGAGTGTAACACAAAGTGATCAGTTTCTCATTGGATTGAATACCCTAATAAACTAGCTCACTTCTGCTGGGTACGGCATAAGAAACAAGGTTAACATTCTTCCTTTATTTATCTTTCAACTGATAATATCTCAGCTTCATATTTCTGCAGCACAGAGGAAAATGATCTGACAACAATTTCTAACATCATATATCATAATCTGTCAACATAAGAAGATCAATTATAGTTTCAAAATATCCTCAACATTGCCTATTAAAAAATTCCTGTTAGAGAAAATGATACAGTCAGAGTGCTTCCCAGCAGGTTATAGCACTCACAAAACCCATACTCCAATTCATACACGTTCAAACGGCCATAAACTAGTAAAACCATCGAATTAAGCAAAAATATCCTCAGTGATAAATGATTCTTCGGTGTCACAAGTTTCGAATGGGATTTTAAGCTGCTCGTAGTTTAGCTGTCTAGAAGCTTCATACAAAGCAATGCCAACACTGACAGAGAGATTCAGGCATCTGACATAAGTTTCAACCATCGGAATCCGAATGGTCCCACCACCAAATATTTCACTTTTGCAGTCTAGCAATGCGTCAGGTGGTAGGCCACAAGTTTCTGAGCCAAATATGAGATAATCACCTTTCCTGTAGGAGAATTCCTGCAAACGTAAAATAAGTCTCTAAGCCAATTTCAAAGAATTCATCAAGTTTTGAAGAGGAAAAGCCAAAACGTTAGCCAGTGAGTGTGGACTTTAAATTGTATTGACTTATCAATATTTCAGTTATGCATCTGTATTTTGTATTGCAATTTGTTTAGCATGTTAGCATGTCTTACGATACCTGCCTTTCATTCACTAATTTCAGCACTGTCATCAGCGTTAAGTTCAATACAAGTGAAGAATAACAATCAAACAAACAGGATGACATAGAACAGGAGATTGATTTTGGACATATGAGAAATTTGAATGCCTCTATAAGAAATCAATATTAATATATTTATGCTAATAGATCAGGAATTAAGTATTGATCACTACAAAGAGATTTGAAGGATGGGGCTGAATTACCGAATGAATTGCTGTCCCTCTTTTAGTAAATGCCAACAACCGCTTTTCCCCTTCCTGCATCAGAGGGCCCAAAAACACATTGAGTTACAAAAACGGTGGGACAAGGCTGGTGGAGGGGAGAGAACCTAAGGTCTCAATGTCGATGAGAAGTTACCTGTTGCCTGAAATACTCTTGAAACTCTGCCCATGAGCTATGAACTTTAACAACCACATATCTAATGATGAGAGTCAATCGTTGAAAACAAGATACATCTTCATAAAATTTTTGAAGAACGAAGAAATTGATATATAAAACTGATATACTTAATGTGTAAAGCTGATAGGAGAACCAAAACTAAATTCTGTTGTTGAAGATCAGATTTGGCGTTTACACATGAAAGACTAGCATCTACAGTCAAATCTTATGTGAATCCACAAAAGAGAAACAGAATAAAATAAAAAAATAACAAGGAAAGTTTATTTCTGAAGTATCCTTACAAACATAGAATGTGGATTTCTGAAGTATCCTTTGAACTTTGAATGTACAAGGATAAATAGAAGTCTTTGCAGCTTTATTTCTTGCATTATGTCTGATGTTATTGAAAAGCTAAGACTGGATGTATTAATGTTACAGAAGAAAATCAACTGAAGATAATTAACCATGAAGATCCAAAGATAGATCATACATGTTTGCGGATACGGCCAGTAATCCAATCCAGCACGCTTTAATTTTGCATCATCCACTTGAAATCCCAGTGGCTGAAAGCATGTTTAATGACCAGATGAGTAAAAATCCTAGAGATGATGGCAAAAGTAGAAGAAAATTTTAAAGAAAGAGTTTCAAATTAGAACTTGTTATATCAACCCCAACTAAGTGTAGCCCAACAGCTGATGCTGCACATGTTCTTGCAATGCAACCTGTGTTTCCAGGAATCTGCCAAGGACAATACAAATCTCAGAGCCAGCCTTGACAAATTGAGGTTGTCTGCATCCCAAAAGGAAACAGAAATTATTTTCGAATAACCAACTATTGGAATGCCCAAACCACTTTTGTCAAATGGGAAAAAGGTATCTACAAGAGAAAGATATGCAGCAAAAACACCATGCGAATTCATTTTTCATTAACCTAATGAATGTCCAATATTTGTTAAATGTTCAGTAACCAGTGTTAACCAAGTTGCATAAACTTGGATTGAAAACTGTGTTTTGTCACCCAACCCAGCAATTTGCTGTAAATTGCTTCCTATATCCAATACTGCATTTATTATTAACTCTCAGAAAACCTATACTAATCAACAGTTTCCCCATTTTGTTTATATATCATTTTCAACTCTATACCGACTAGCACACAAATTATAAACACACATGCCATGTCGATTTGTTTGCAATGAAAAGGCAAGGAATACTAAAATATTCTGATCAAATGGTTTGACTTATCAGCTTTCGAAAACAGAATCAGGCAGATATTGACAAATATTAGTGCAACGCTAAACCAAGCCTTTACCACATTACATAAATTCCACTAATAACTAAATTTTTCAGACTTGCCTCTAAATAAATGCTTAACATGTAAGCTTCTTCAGAGAATTCTTAAGCAGATTGATGACTTATTAATTGCCTTAGCACCACTGCAACATGTCTTATGATTTCACAACAATCGAAACTCCCTCAAAAAGCCTTGAAGAAATCATATTGATGTAGTGATCAATCAATTTTGTTGTTTCTTAATATTGAAACAAAGAGCAACAACATCCCAAAAAACTAAACAAGTAGTACAATTGAAGAGCCATACACTCGACTGAGACAAAGTTAATGGTTTTCAACGTTGCTCACCTGAGGAGAAACCAAAACAACTTGAAGAAACTTGTTAGGCGAGACATTGTTGACTGCTCCACCAACCCCGTGTGGTAAAGAGCTGCCATATTCTCTTTCAGCTACACCAACAAAAGATAATACGAGAACAATCAAAGCTATAACATAAGCCAAGAACGTAACTTTTACGCACTAACAAAGGCAGAAATGAGAGAAAGAAAGACTTACGTAGAGAGCAGGGAGGAGTGAAGCGGGCAGAGGAGGTGAAGGAGGGATGAGAGGAGAAATTGTTGGTGAAACGGAGAGGGCGGAAGAGAGAGGCCCTTAAGCGGAAACGGGTATGCAAAGGCGTTATAACGTTTAAGGTTTTCAAACTTGTTGAGTCCATTCGCTTCCTCTCTGAGTGTTGGGTTCTTCCGGGTTGAGTGAGAGGATGAGCAGAGGCTGAAAGGAGGTCCGTGTTGATGACTTTAGCTTTCGTTGCACCTGGCCTGGGTCCTTTCAGTATATTTATTTACGTATTATCGGATTTTTGAGTTGAAATAGCTTTTGTATGATGCTTCATAAACACAGGTATTATGTTAATGAATAGGAGAATCAAAAGGTCATTTGTTTAATTTTTTCAGTCATTCAAGAAGATATGGAAATAAGTCATTACAAGTTTGGAAAATTGTAGCATTATATGTCACTTATGTGAAGAATATCGAAAAAAAAAAAGAAGAAGAAGAAGATAATTTCTGAACATTTTATTCTAAAATTTTGATGACTGACTAAAGCCTCATTACAACGATTTAAGACGTGCTATTATTTTAGCAA
>JANKKB010029552.1:0-25626 GCA_026225775.1 Bursera palmeri | reverse complement strand
CAATAACCTAAGGCCTAAGCTTCTTTATATAGGAACTCAAAAGCCCTCCCAAGTTATAACTAAGCAATGTGGGACTTTGGCAAAAAGAACTATTGAGAGCCAATTTCTTCACAGTGGTAACCCATGATCTTGTAAACGCCACTTGAGCTCTGCTTGCTTCCAAACTTTGAAGCCTAGCCAAGTTGGCTTCACGAGGAATTGCAATATTATTGGTGAGATACCACCATATATTGGCAATTGGAATGCATCGTTAAAAAACCAGTACGTTTTGTTTGCTCTTTTTTTTTTTTTTTTTTAAAAGTTCTTTTCTGATAATTGCCAAGTCTTAATTTTAAAATTCTTCTGCCATTGTTATCAGTGTCTCTTGACAGAATAAATTTAACATCAATCCATAAGGTCCTTATGAAATCTTTAAATTAAATTAAAATAACATTTTGAGATTTTCTTGATGAATTATTATTAGTAATGTTGATTAAGATCTCTCTTATTTTTATTAATTATCAACCACTAACATGATAGAAACTAAGTATAATTAGATGTTTTATTTCCTTCAATAAAATCCAATATTTTGTCTACGTGCATTGCAGTGACATGAGCTTCAACAAATTAACCGGTGGAATCCCTCCTCCTTTTGAAAATCTGCAGTTATATCGGATGTATGTGATAACTTTCTTGAACATCTTTAATCTTTCTTCTCAAAAGTTGTATTTTCTAAATCATGGAAAAACGGAGACCCGTTCTTTTTTATTTACTGCGCCATTGATTAATTTGCTTTATAGAGTGTTGGCATCTCTGTTTAGGTTGCTTACAGGAAATGCCCTCAATGAGACAATCCCCGACTGGATTGATAAAAATGTAACATTTATGGGGTACGTTTCTACGTCATTAAGAAAAAAATAAATAAATAATGGCACTATTTGCATCAATTTACATATATCTTTTTCATTTTACTTTTCAATAATTTCTAATTTCGTTGCAAATATTGCATATAGATAAGTATACCTACACATCATTGATGAATAATCATGTCATCCACATAGACTATTTATCTAAATAATTTGTTCAGCTCAAGTGTTCAATTAAGAACCTCCCTCGTATCCCTTTTTGAATTGTCAAATCAAAGCTCAAACAACTGTGTATAATGGATGAAAATCAACTGAAAAGCTAGAATACAAATTGGATCTAAGAAATTCTAAGCTCAATTTTTTCATTCTAGCTATAAACCCACTCGTCTAAAAATTTAGAAATGATGAACAGTAGACTATTTACAGTATGGAGAGAGGGAATCAAAGATGAAATTAAAATCAATAAATTTGATTTACAAAGATTTGATGGACGAAACTGAACCCATACCCATCCCTCAAGTCTCTCATAAAAAGCCAAGAGCAAGAAAACCTTTTTTTTTTTAATGTAAAGAGAGATAATTTGAATATAAAAATAGTACTTTTATATAATGTCAAAATTTTGTTACCTCTAGCTTGAGTAACAGGAGAGCAAGATTTGACATAGACTAATCAAGGCTTCTGAATCAACTCTCTGTCCAATCTAACTCCAGCAAGAGGCAGGCGAGATCAAACAGAGGAAAAATGATTTCTTCCTTAGCTTCCAGCATTAACTCCATAACACCCTTACTTCCTCATACAATCTTAAAGGCAAATACAACTCAATAATCACAAGATACATTTAACACCACAAATTTGGCACAAGATTAGCCAACAAAAAATAGGACATAACATTTTTTTACTTCACAGTTTTCCTTTATTTTGGTTCTGCATCAATTGTTTTTCCTTTTTTTTTTTTGGCCCTTTTATTTATATCCTGATATTTTATGGCTGTCCTGGGACATGTATGGCGGCAAGCTGGGAAGCTAATTAGAAAAAACAGAAGGACAAGACTTTAACTTAGAATCTCATTTTCCTTTATCGTAGCAGGAATTGATGATAAAATTATCAAATGGTTACTGATTTAAGTGATACGAAAAGTAATATATTCAATATTATTAGTCAAAAGAATTGTCCAAAGATATGATTGCAAGTACCATATAAGTCTTAAAATATATTATTTTTAATGTTGTAAAACATTTTAAGCTAATGCCGAAAAAGAACAAGCATGTGAACTCTCTCTATTGTTCTTGGGGTAGCTTCAAATTGCATTTTAAGAATGAGATTTTTCAAATAAGAACCACATAACAAAATGGTATGACTTTTTTTAAAAAGTGAGAATATCTTTATCAGCCTTTGAGTACAAGTTTTTCTAAAAATGGCTTTGATTTAGGAAGAACAAAGTACATATATGGCATCTTCTTTTTCCTTATATATATATATATATATATATATAAGGAAAAAGAAGATGCCAAATAAGGAAAAAGAAGATGCCATATCTATCTATTATAGAGAGAGAGAGAACTTTCCTTTTTTATGCTTGATCGTTTTTGCATCTTCACCTTTAATCATTCTTGCTTCTTGAAAGTGGAGAATTTTTTTTTTTTTTTTTTCTGGCACATACCTATTGACAGTGGTACCATGGCATATCTTTAGCTAGGTTTATCGAAGATAAATCAATTATTTAAACCGAAAAGGATGAACGATCCTTAGTCTCTTCCCTAAGCTTCTTAAGGCCCGAACAGAGAATCGTGGCATCACTTCTATTTATTTCATAGACAATTCACTTTTGCTTTTGCATCGTTATCTTTCCTTGGATCACATGAACAACAAGAATCAGGGAGAGAAAAGCAGTGAGTTGGCTATTTAGAATTGACAAAAGAGAATTTGTATAATAATTTTTAATTGAAAAAAAAAAAAGAAGAAGTAAACAACGTCTCTTTATTAAGTTATCTTGCTAAGCTCAAAATGTTACCCTCTTTAATGGATCATGAAGCATTACGCTATTTCATCTTCTTAAATTTGCCAATGAAGAATAATTTTTATGGACACAAATTGGTTTGACGAATCTACATTGTTCTAGCATTTTGTGACTCTCTAGTCTCATCTAGTGTTGCTTTTATATATACAATTTTTTTCGTGGATAAAAAAGTTGAAGTAGAGATAAGAATTTTGTAGTGGGAAAGACAGGGAATAAAGCATCGTTGCCAAAGTTACTTTAATTTCTCTAAGTAATTAGAATATAAAGCCTACTTTTCTCGTTAGTAATTAAATATGAACGCAGCAGCTTAATAGCATAGAACATGAGTGAAGTGAACTGAGATATTTTGGGCAGAAAATTATGGGTGAACGTTCTCTGTTGCTCATTACTAAGTTTGTTCCCTTACTCATTTTGTTTCTTCTTTTTCAACTTGACTCAGGATCCAAATCTCGGAGTTTAGCGCAAAACTTAAGCCAATCGGAAGGTATATATGTTGAAATTTATACATTTTGTTCCGTCTTAATTGCTACGTATTTGAATTTTTTTATCAAAGTAAGCATGTACATGGTATTGTCAATTTTTTAATATTACGTAGAAAGACAATCATTTGAACAAAGTAATATATATATTATATCTCTTTAAGGGGAGATTATAAATAATTAAATAACAAATAAAACCCAGGGCCAGATGCATGTATTTAATGTTGCATGGGCATAAACAAAGAATTGTTTTTCAAAATATTTGGCAGATCATGCTCTTTCGAGGTTCATAGCCAGGTTAGGTGTACAGCAACCACAGCCAGGTAGTTCATACTGTAATAAAGACGCACAGAAAGGTATTAACATCAGTTGCTCTTCTATCGACGATGGTTGGCACGTAACTGAAATGTAAGTTACAACCCTCATATATATTTGCAGTACTGTTCAATCAATTAAATTACAACGCATAGGTTAATTCAAACATTTTTAATTTGATGATAGCTCCGTCTATGTAAAAAATTTAACTGGATCTATCAGTGAAGATGTGACTGAGCTTCAGTACCTAGAGACACTGTAAGTAGCTACCTATCTTGTGGATTGTTCCATCAGTTAGCCTTAATATATATTTGGTGATTTTATGTCAAATTTCAACAGTGATCTATCCTTCAACAAGCTTCAAGGAAATATTCCTAAAAAATTGGAGTCTTTATCTCGACTTCGTGAGCTGTAAGTTCTGTTAATGTATGCTATTTCAACATTGAAAATCCTATTTTACAAACCAATTAATTGAGCTGCCTTTAATGAGTAAGTCTCGTTATTATATGTCATGACATCATTGAAATAGTAAATTTTAAAAAATAAATAAAATTAATTAATATAAATAGCATGACAATCATATAGCAATATCACATCAATTTACAAATGCAATATTACTTTTAATATTTAAATATTCATTTTTCTATTGTACAAAGTACAAAGAATTAGAAAAAGATATACAGTGTCACGATACCACATTTTTAGCGTTATATATTACTGCCTAAATTGTGCTTGTTTAGAGAAATTAAATGGCAGTAATGAAGGTTTTTATTGTCATCCAACTTAATTTATTTCTTGAAAAGGATTTATTAATTCTGGAAATATATTATACTTAGAAACTCAATAATGTTAACTTATATATATTATGATTTGATTAGAAGAGTAGAAATTTTTAGAATGAATAAGACCAATCAATATAAAAAACATGATCATAAAACAACATTTCATCAATACCTCCGGTAGTAGGGGGTTTTGTGAAGATTTATTAAATCTTTTGGGACACATAATATAATACCTAACTTTAGGGAGGTTAATAATTTCTTTTTTAATTTAGAAATATATGAAGAAAAATAGGGGCACTACAAGAAGACAACTAAAAAATATAAATTTATCATTTCATCTGCTGTTAATTGATGGAAAATGTAATTGAAGGATTTAAGAAGAGATTTTTCGAAACTTAGAAATGGTGAAAAAGAAAAAAATAAAAATATCTTATGAGTGAAATTTAAACAAAAGATATAGGTAATGATTGATAATTACACATTTATATTTGAAGTAATATTACTCATCTTTTACTTTTTTCCACCCTACAGTTTCCTGGCTGATACCACTATATCTTTGAGTACTGTTAGGATCAGTGACATGTTTATATATGATATAATGGATTTGTATAATGTTTAGGAACCTATATGGCAATGAGCTGATTGGGACTATACCACCGAGCTTGGGGAAGCTGAAGAACCTAACATCGGTGTAAGCCTTGTTATCATTTAATCATATTGTACTTGTTTATACAAAAATAACATCAATTCAGGTTTTTTGTTCCAACCAGGTTAATTATATATATATATATAAGTTTCTTAATTTTTCAATCTGGCTTTTATTGATTAATTTTAAATATATATTGAACTTACATACTTTTTATAAAAATTCAGTCATACAAACTTATATATAAGGATGTACAAGCCACACATTGGTTGAGAAATTTTTATTTCACTAATTTTTTCCTATAGAGTTATTCAAATTTTATTGTATTTAATCAATCACAAAATATAAAATAAATTTTCTTCATTTGTTTCAACCACATGGTGTATTAAATACGATAAAATAATGTACTTTATTTTAATTTATAAAATTGTTTGAACTTCCTTAAATTCTTTTGTTATATATATAAATTATTTCCTAAACGCCATACTTTAAATATCTAATAATAACTTATTATAATTTTGAAAGAAAAACCAATGGATGGTTTTTATCAAAAATAAGAAATAAAATTAATATAATTATACGGTGCTATCATAATAGTTATAAAGCATGAAAAAAATAATAAATTCATTTTATAATTTTTAATATTAATATTATTTATATATAATAGATTTCTCTAAATGTTTAGGGACCTATCGGACAATCACTTGACTGGGTCTATACCACCAAGCTTGGGGAACTTGAAGGACCTAGAAGGCCTGTAAGTCTTGTTATTATTTGCTAAAGTTGTGCTAGCTTGTTTATAGAAATCACATTATTTTAATCAAGGTTTTTAATTTCCAACCAACTTAATTTATTTCTTAAAGAAAAATCTTAATTTCCAGCCTTGACTTTTATTATAATACAAACTTATATATCATGCTGTGATTAGAAAAGTAGAATTTTTTTTTTTAAACAAATAAGAGCAATTAGCATAAATAACATGATCATATTTTTCAACGTAAATGCACAAGTACAAGGTCAAACAAAAAATACAAGAAAAAAATGATCAAATAGAGAGAGATAATAAGACCAAGGTCTCACCACACTCTATGCAAAACAAAATTAGGAAAATATATTGCAACACTACTGGGAGTATAAATAGTTTCTTAGAGGACGAGATGAATACTAATGAAGATTATTATAAGAAAGTCCCATATTAGAAAGTAAATCTGTTGCAACATTACCATCTCTATAGACATGGGAGCAAATAATTCCACCTTTCATTTTTTGGACTTGCAATTTAAACAAAAATATTTAGAAGAGTACAAGGAGGTTTAAATTTATTTTATCTTAAACAAGCCAAAACAGGAGTTGAATCACTTTCCAACCAAATGTTCATCCATCCTTTATTAAAGGCCTTATAAATGGGAACTTTTCCAAATGTTATTAACAATTCATTGAAAATAATAGATGATAACAAGCCTATTTATTACTAAAGAATGTTATTTATCTTAAAACAACTTGTTATCAATTAATCATATTATACTTGTTTATACAATTAAGGTTTTTTGAATATATATATATATATATAGATACACGTTTCTTAATTTTTCAATCTGGCTTTTATTAAATTTAAAAATATATTAAACTTACATAGTTTTCATAAAAATTTAGTCATACAAACTTATATATAAAGATGTACAAGCCATACATTGGTTGAGATTTTTTTTTTTCACTAATTTTTTTCTTATAGAGTTATTCAAATTTTATTGTATTTAATCAATCACAAAATATAAAATAAATTGTCTTCATTTGTTTCAACCACATGTGTATTAAATACGATAAAATAATGTTCCTTATTTTAATTTATAAAATTGTTTGAACTTCCTTAAATTCTTTTGTTATATATGTAAATTATTTCCTAAACACCGTACTTTAACTATTTAATCATGACTTATCATAATTTTGAAAGAAAAACCAATGGATGGTTTTTATCAAAAATAAGAAATAAAATTAATATATTTACATGGTGCAGTCATAATAGTTATAAAGCATGAAAAACTAATAAACTCATTTTATAATTTTTAATATTAGTATTATTTATATATAATAGATTTCTCTAAATGTTTAGGGACCTATCAGAGAATCAGCTGACTGGGTCTATACCACCAAGCTTGGGGAACTTGAAGAACCTAGAAGGCCTGTAAGTCTTGTTATTATTTGCTAAAGTTGTGCTAGCTTGTTTATAGAAATCACATTATTTTAATCAAGGTTTTTATTTCCAACCAACTTAATTTATTTCTTTAAGAAAAATCTTAATTTTCAATCTTGACTTTTATTACTTTTAGAAATATATTATACAAACTTATATATCATGTTGTGATTAGAAAAGTAGAATTTTTTTTTAAACAAATAGGACCAATTAGAATAAATAACATGATCATATAAGAAAACCCTATCATTTTGGATTTGAAGCATTACTCAATTTTAATTTTTACTTTTCGGCCGGACAGCTTCCTACATTATACCATCACCTTTGAGTACTGTAATGAGTCATATAATATTTTATGATGTAATGGATTTCTCTGATGTTTAGGGACCTATCATTCAATCAGTTGACTGGGCCAATCCCACCAAGCTTGGGGAACTTGAAGAACCTAGAAGGCCTGTAAGTCTTGTTTATAGCAATGACATTAGTAAAGGTTTTTAATTTTCAACATCTTCATAATTTAAAAAAAAAATAAAGTTTCTTAATTTTGTTGCAGGTTTTTATTTAGAGGAAATAAACAAAAAAAAAAACCTAAATTAGGAGAACTTGTTGAAAATAAAACGAGTTAAAAATTTAGATGTTATAAACTAATCTAACAGACCAATAATTCCATGTCTCTTTTTTTTTTTTATTGCCAAACACTAATGCTTGATATCTGACATGTCCAAAATGACTTATCAGATTTCAAGTGTTAGTGTCCAACAGCAAAATAAAATAAGTGTTGGATTGTTAATTAGTAGATCATGACATCTAAACTTTTAATATTTAAGTTATGTTTTAAACATTCCTCCTAATTTTGATCTTTTGTTTATGTAATTCTCTCTGATTAATTTTAGAAATAGACTATACTCATAATTTTTTTTATACAAACTTAATCGATTATATAAATTAAATCAGTAGCACAAATTTACATTTATGTATCATGATATGATAAGAAGAATAAATTTTAAAAGGAAATAAGACAAATAATTGATATAGGCAACATATAAAATCACATAGGGTGAGGTTATTTGCACCCAGAAACTACTTTGAACGCCCATTTATAAATAAAAGTTTATATTATTGAATTATTCCTAAAGTAATTTACTTTTAAGGACAAGTTTATTTTAAGAATAATTTAATTAAATATGAAAAAATATAGTTGCTTTCCTTCTTGAGTTTGCACGAACTGGATTTGCTTTCTCTTTTCTTCAACATCAGACTTACTCTTTATTGTTAAACTCATAAATTGTACCTCTTAAATTTATAAGAGATTTATTTTAAAAAAAAACCAATCCGTAGTTCAACTTACTTAATGGCAAAATACCACAATCTCTAAGTGAACTACCATATCTGGAAGTCTTCACCATTAAGAAAGATAATTTCTTCCTGATTTCATTTGTAAGAACCTAATAGTTTCTGCTGGGTTTTGCAAATATTTAACGAGTAACAAATTATCAGGCGAAATTCCTTCTGAACTAGCAGACCTTTCTCAACTCGAATCACTGTATGAAATCTACTGGGTCGCTCTACTTCAAGCCTTAAATTACAGATGATCGATTCTTTCTTCGCATTTACTAACCCCATTATATATCTTCTCATGTATTTTGTTTAATATAAAAAAATATGTATGTATAGGGGATTGCATAATAATGAACTTAACGGTACACTTCCAAAAGGACTTGGACGGTTACAGAATCTTCAATTACTGTAAGTATCTCAGAGTGTCAAGAACGAGAGAAAGAATTGGAATGATTATTTGGAATATTTTATTATTATTATTATTTCTTTTATAGTTCTCTATATATAGGATACAAGACAAGTGACTTTCCACAAGGATTAATAATTATATTTTTTGTTGTTGCAGCTATTTGGGATCTAACAATTTAACTGGGGATGTGCCGAACGAGTACTATACTAATCTTACGAGTCTGGAACAATTGTAAGAATCAACATCTGTTAGTGTAACTCAATTAATACATGTCTTATAAATCTATATATCTACTTTTTTGTCCTTTCTTTTTCTGGCTTGGTAACTTGTATCCAAGTTTGAAGCCTGTTTTAGGATGATGAAAACTTGATTGCTTAATGCAGTGACGTATGTGGGAATAATCTCACTGGTGAGATTAAGCCATTTACAACTGCTAAGTGGAGCAAGAACCTGACTTTTCTGTAAGCCTTTTGATGAATGCCTACTTAGTGTTTGCTAATTACTACTGATATTGTCCAATATTTCATTTGTTAAAACAATTGATTAAAACGGTCAACTGTTTTTATACCATCACTAATAATGTGTCATCAAGCTTAACCTTCAATAATCACCAACACTCATATAAACAAATGATTTTTTATTCCAAAAAATTTTATAAAAAAACTTATTATTCAATTGACATAATGTCATATTTTGGATTATATTATTTAATAAAGGGTATTGTTTATGTTTATTTAACGCACAATCTGCTTATTGTACTACTCTCTGCCGGTACAGTTGTCTGTTGGGAAACAATTTTAAAGGAGAACTGCCTCGAGAAATTTCTAACATGACAAGTCTTGAATCTTTGTAAGACCAATCCAATACCTTCTCTGTTTCTTATTGTAGAAACAAATTTCTTGTAGTTCCGTTGAATATTCCTTATGAGTCTTTGTTAATTCCAGGTTCGTCAGTGACCTAGATAGCCAGGCTGTTTCTCACTTTCCAGACTTGACTAAATTGCAACAGCTAGATACTCTGTAAGTACTCCATTTCATGTTGCTCGAAACATTTCTATTTCATTTAAGTCCCAGAAACTTTATAATGTTGGTTCTTTTTTTTTTTCCCCTGGTCGTTTTGATACTTAATCTGTATTTCTTCAACTGAATGGCTCATCTTGAACTCCAATTGATTTGCCTAATACTCTGCAGTGTACTAAGGAATTGCAATATTTATGCTGATCAAATACCGAATAGTACTCGGACTTGGTCTACATCATTAGCTTACATGTAATTTCTGTTTCCTCTTTTCTTTTCTTTTCTTTTTTGTTCTTTTTGTGGCAAACCTTAGCGGGACATAATGAGCCTTACCCCTCAAGAAAAAACTAATACAAAAGGTCAAAAGAACAAATGCAAATGCATGAGTACAAGGTCAAACAAAAAAATGTACCAGAAAAAATGATCAAACAAAAGAGAGGTCTCACAAAATCTACTTCTTAAATATGGTATCGTTAGGTTATGTGAATTTTTATACATGGTAAACCTATTGTTAATTAATATGCCTGCTTACATGACCAATTAAGTTTCCAATTTATGTTTTGGGCATTGCAGGGACCTGAGTTTTAACCAAATTGGGGGTGTAATCCCAGGTTCCTTTAGGAATCTAAACTTGAAAAGCATGTATGTGATAACTTCTTAAATTTTCTTCTTATAGTTTTTTTTTTCTTACAAAACATGGAAGAATATGTAGAAGATCTTGTTTATATATATTATTCATGCTCGGCAGATTATTAATTAAATTGGCTTTAATTTATTAAGTGTTTGTGTGGCTTTTTCTTAGATTTCTTGCAGGAAATATGCTTAAGGGGAAGATCCCTCACTGGATTTCAAATAAAACATACATTGTATGGTACGTTTCTAAGCCACTAAAAGAAATAATGACACAATGGTTGAAATTGTTGAAGAGTTGGCATCATGCAATATTATTTTTTGACTTTAATTCTCAATGGATTTTGTAGATGAATGGCTACAATTTTGTATATGTATATATATATACATACATATGTATACATGTATACATATGTATATACATGGATACATATATATATAGGGGCAGAATAAAGAGACGTAAATTTAAATACAAATTTGTATACAAATTATAAACCATTAGATGATATTAAAATCAATGGTTCAGATTACTCACGAGCTTCCAAACTTTTAATGCAATATTCTCTAATCCTATTTCTCTCTCAAAGTATTAAATACTTTGTCTCTTCTCCTAATTCAAAATATACATATGTATATACATATGTATGTACACACACACACACATATATATACACACACACACACAAAAAAAATAAAGGTTTCTTATTTACTAGGTTTTTTATTCGATGTATTCAACTGCACCCAATGAGTTGAATCCATTACTTTTTGTGGCCATTTAATCAATTAATTGTATAAACCTTTACACTCACAGTAAAATATTATATATAGACACATTTTGTAGATGAATGAAAAATGATAGACACATTTACTAAATAAACTTTTTATATTCAAGACCAAAGTCAGATGATTAATTATTAAATCATAAAAGTTTGTTATCTTAACTTTATATATATATATTATATATAGACACACACACGCACATATACATTTTCATACAAATATATATAGGTAAACGTAAATGACCCATGTACATCTCTCGCTACTGTATTTTAACATGATATAAAAATAAATAACAATTTTGAACCAAAAAAAGAATACTATAGTTTCTAAATATTTCCACACTTATATATATGGAATATTATGGTGCAGGGATCTTTCACAGAATAACTTTGATGAGCCAGAAAAAATGCATAGGTAATAAAATATAGCAGCTTTGCTTCCTCTGTTGATTATATATATATATATATATATCCATGAACTTAATTGTTATTACTTGATAAGTTTACCAATTTACCTAAAAGTTTAAGCTAGTAGGTGTGAGCTCAATATTAGTTTTATACTTCAATAAACCTCCTCACATCACGTGTTGTTGCAAATGAGTTAGACCTCACAAACCTCTTTTTGGGTCTTACAAGTGGGTTAATATATTTCTTTTTTAATTTACATAATGGGGGAATTTAAACCTTTAACCACTAGGTCAAATAGCTCTTATACATATTAAATCTGTTACTTTACCTAAAAGCTTAAGCTAATAAAGGTAAGCTCAATATTAATTTTCTTTTTCAGTACTGTTGGACCATTATATTCCAAGTACAGTTAACTATTCTATACCTTTTTTACCAAAGAAAATGCTTGTAATGTATTCACAGTCTTTCAGGAGTTTGTAATATATATATTATCATATGAATCAAGAAAACATTTCATAGTTCTATAAATTGTAATCTTGCAGGGATAATATTGAAACATCCTCAGAATTACCAAAGATAATCACGTAAGGAAATTTCATCAAACATGTAATTTTACTTATATATATAGTTGCACTGTGTTGTTGTGCTTCAAATTTCACTTCCTAGATTCTATCTCCTTTCCCTTTTAATATATCTTTGCATGGCCGGACTCGTATGCATGTGCTGCTGCAACGACCACGCAGTGAACCGAAAAGGTATACTCATCATAATCTTCTATATTTTGGAATTATAATAACCCTAAATTATTTCTGAGCAATTTAGTTGTGTTTTTAATCAGGACTTCTCCAGTTGAGATGATAGATCGGTATTGTCATGGCAAAAAATCGAAGTGTACGTATGTTATTCTTCTGAAAGCAATCATCTTAGAGTGTCTTGGTAGATTAAAATTAAGCCTTTGATTCTATTCGCAAAACCTTGATTTGGTTGATCCTTGAATCGGGCAAAAGCTTCTGAATAATTAACGATCTTTAATATCTTCATGAAAAAAAGGAAAATTAAAACAAGTAGCTGGTTCACAAAGATTACTTACAAAAAAATGCCAAAGAAAAGGGTAGGTTAGGTGTTGGATGATCATGAACATTTGCGGGAAATTTCTTTTCAACCAAACTGCATTAGCTAGGTTCAATTGACAAGAAACCATCTCACTCTACAAAGATTTTAGGGTAGACTCTAAAAAGTTCACTAATACTGAAGTAAAACCAACCAAGAAACTTTGATCTTCCATTATAAAATTATTTATACTCAAATTTTTTAAAAAAAAATCTCAGTTCATTTTCACAGAGCTTGTATTATTCTAGTTTAAGTACCAATTGAACAGCAACTATATCAAGTTTCAACTTGTTTGAAAATTTCCTAAGAATATAAAAGGTTGTTCATCATCCACATATAATTAAATTAACTCATAAAAATACACTGACTAAAAAATAAATACATATTCATCAATAAAGTATCTAAGAGAATTTACTAGTCATACACCCTATGAAGATTTTGTATGAGAAGAGTTATTAATAAGTAAATTGATCAGACGTCAATATCATTTGCAATGGCCTGCTCTCGTATACATAAGGCATTTTTAATAATTACAAGGGCAAATACTCTGACAAGACCTACAATGAATATCATATTATGTAAGTGCTAATCGTTCAAAAAAAATTCTAAATAATAAAACCATGTGGCACAAATCTAAAGCAAATATTATCATATTACATGAAAATATATAATCATTAGAAATGGTGTCAAAGTCAATTCACCTCATAGTGTGAACTAGATTGAGCATGCATATTACATGAAAATATATAATCATTAAAATGGATAAGTTGGTCTTTCTTGCATGACTTCTTCAAAAAACAAATCTTTCCTCATAAGTTGAGAATTGTGAATTACAAATAACACAATTATTGTTCTTCAATTTTCTCATGATTTTACAAATTAAGAACTAATCAAGTTATAAATATAACCATGTAAACTCGACATTTTCAGTTTTAGACTACATCCTACCAAACTCTTTGTTCCAGAGAACACTAAGGATTTAATGTCAAAGTTTATAGTGTTGTGAATCGTAGTGAAATTTTGAACAAGCAAATGAACAAATTAATTAGCTCCCCACCACCTATTCGTTTGTTTTATCCGTATAAAAGATTGCTACCATTTAATTTGATGAAAATGTCATGCAATAAAAAGAGGGTAAGCTGTCAAATTGATTACTGAGCTGACTTACTATCAAAGCCGATGTTTCTTTGTTCAAAGAGTATTTCCTTCTTTTTTTTCAAATTAAATGATTATTTAAATTAAATAGTTATAAGAGGATGTCTAAGACTTATAAATAAGATTTCTCACTCTATATTTAATATGTAAACTTTTTGGCTGGAAACAATGTTTCACCTTTGTCATCTTGCTGTGCATAACAATCATTTTTTTTTTCTTGTAGACAATTCTTTGTTTATAAATTCCGGTGGTGAGGAAAAGTATGGTGACCGTGACGGAAACCGCTATGATGCAGATACTTCTAAAAAACATTTTTATGTAAGTAAAGATAACAGATGGGCTTACACTTGTTCCGGAGATTTCGAAATGAATGGAGAGATGTACACGAATACCAGTGATTTCATAAAGAACATGACATGTGGAGTTACAGCGGACGACCCTTTATTTGAAAATGCTCGCCTATGTCCTTGTTCCCTAACATACTATGGTTTCTGCTTACACAATGGAAATTACTCTGTGAAACTTTACTTCGCTGAAATCGTATTTGCAAAAGATGAAGATAATAGCATTAACGGGAACCGTGTGTTTGATATATACATTCAGGTAATAATTTTTCTTTTCTTATGACGTCAACTCAGTAGTGTTATCCACTAATTATTGAACTCTTCAATACAAAAGAAGCAAAGGGTCCGAAGGGATTTCAACATAAAAGCAGAGGCTGGTGGTCCAAATAAGAACGTCACTAGAGAGTTCACAGTGAAAGTAGATAATAATCTGCTGGAAATCCAATTATACTGGGCTGGCAAAGGATCTCTATTCTTCCCATCTTCTCTTCATGGACCTCTCATAGCAGCTATTTCAGTAACCCGCGGTAGGAAGTTGCACACTTATACTTTTATTAATTAAATTGTTCAAAATCCCAATACTATTACTCTTCTGACACTACACTGTATTCAGTCAAACATACAGGCTTATCTACTATACAGATAGTAGGGATCGTTACAGCTGCTGTACTAGCTCCACTTCTGCTATTGGCTTTCATGTGGAGAATGGGATGGCTGGGGGACAGAGAGTTGCGCGGTGAGGCTATATTCAATAATTTAATCAACTTTTTCGTTGAAGAAATTTTAACTAATTGACATTAATTATGTGGATATTATAAATTATGCTTGAAATTTTTTCTCTTTATAATATGCAGTGAATAGTGTGAAGCTCCGAGGCAAGTCTTACACTGTAAAACAAATAAAAGATGCTACTCGGAATTTCAATAAAAATAATGTGATTGGCAAGGGGCGCTTTGGGATAATGTACAAGGTTATACTCTTCGTTATTTTTTAAATTGTCCTCAAATTAAATATTCCTCAAGAAGAAGAAAATAAACCCCTTTTTTGATTGGATGGGATGAATGGCGAAATACCACGTAGTCCTATAAATCTAGCTAGGGATTTGATTCTGCAATTTGTGTTGCTTTCTAATGCATATAAAATGGAACTGTGGGTTATAACAATCAAATTATCCACTTATTTAGTATGCAAGTAGTAGATGCTTGGACATCTATTACATTTCAGGTCTCATGTATAAGCATTTCTTAGTCATTATATCTCGTATGCAGGCTGAACTGCCCGATCATCAGATTGTAGCCGTGAAGAAGCTTTCTTTTCAATCAAAGATTGATCAAATAGGAACTGAAGTGTATGCCTTGAAACAGTTAAAACATGAAAATATCGTTGAACTGTTGGATGTCTATTCTAGAAGAGACCTACACTTGGTGATTTACGAATACATGGAAAAAGGCTCACTTAAAGAAGCCTTTTCTGGTAAGTTTCTTTGCTTCGTAACTCCTACATATATATATATATATATAGGAGTATGTGTGCTATGTATATGGTTTAGAGATAGTAGTAAATTTGTCTAGATCATACTAAAAGTGCTAGACTAAGTGAAGCTTGATTCTGATCACATATCTAATATAATTCATGCTTAGCTCCATTTCATGTGGTTAGACAAACCATAAAGTTACCTTCGTTTTACGGTGAAGCAAATGTCAGACGTGTAAAGAGCAAAAAAAGTTTCATGACAATGTTTTTAAAGAATTTGTTTTCCCTCAAGTCTTCTTCAAATCTTAAAACTGAGAATGTGATTGAAGTGTCCAAAGTTCAAAGATTCTAGTGCTAACCTCTATGTTTCGAACTTTAATGTTACATATTTTAGTTCTTAAAAGAATTGAAATTCATAAATATATTAATGCAAGTGCTGGGATTTGCAGATGACTCAAACTCTAAGGGGAAACTTGATTGGAAAACGCGAGTTAACATCTGCCACGGAATAGCGAGGGGTCTCAAGTATCTGCATGAAGATAACACAAGCGGCGAAATCGTTCACAGAAATGTTAAAGCCAGTAATATTCTACTTGATGGAAATTTTAAGCCTAAGATATCAGACTTAGGACTGGCAAAGCTTTATGATGAGCAAAATCCTTATAAATTCATTGAAGAAATAGGGACTGCGTAAGTAACCAAGTATATATACTTTTTTCACCAAACAGTTTTTTCTTATTTATAAGATCTAACCATCATTTTTCATTTTCTTGTGAATTAAAACACTCTTGAGTATTGGTTGCTAATAAACATTTACAAGTTCGTACAATTTGTATGTGGCACAGAGTTTGAGCTTGTATGATCACTACTCTTTGTTGTTTCAGAGTATACATGGCACCTGAGTACGCAATGCGGCAACCCGTAACAGTTAAAGCTGATGTTTATGGTTATGGAATTGTCCTGGTTGAAATAGTTAGTGGGAAGAGTAATTCAAAGAGTGATGAAAACCGAGAGAGTGATTATCTTTTAAATAAGGTACTGGAACTTGATCATATGTCATACTTTCTTTGACCGGGATATCGATGTGCACATATATTTTATTATGAATTATTATCATTACGGATTAGGATAACTGTGTTGCTTTAATGCAGGCTTGCGTCTTACATTCAGAGAACAGGCATTTGGATTTGGTGGATGAAAATTTATCTGGTGATTATGACAAACGACAAGCCGTTAAAATCCTTGATTTGGCAATGAGGTGCATTAATCTGTCACCTAATCTCAGGCCAGCAATGTCTGAAGTTGTGAGGGAACTTGAGCTGATTTCTGAATTCGACACTTCCTCCGCATGATTTGAAGACTGTTTTGTTTGATCTGTATTATGCCAAGTACCAAGTGGGCTTTCCTTAGTTTGTCAGTTTGCTTTCATTTGAGACTTTTGTCATCGTTTCTCTTCTCTTCTTTCTTCTGGATTCAGTTCTGTGTGACGGACAGTGGTTTTCAGCAAGCGCCCTGTATTTTTTCTGTTTTTCAGGCTCTGTCCATTTGTGACGAACAAATTTCATGATATCATGTCTATGTTTTCCCCAGTCATCTTAAGGTTTTACCGTCCATTAATTCCTGCTTGGTGTAATATTTTTTATTTCATTAATTAGTGGATATAAAGTTTGAACCAATAACTAATAACTCTCAAGAAACCAATTAACTTAAAAACTTAAAAGATTGTAAGTATAAGCACAAGTATTTAATTTGTCAACAGCAACCTAAAAATTCATAGTTTAGTGATTAATATGTAAATGTCTCTCGTTGTGAGAGATTATGTTTAATTAAGGAGTCTGAAACACACACCGGTGATGGACTAATCTCATCCTATTTTTGCCAACCAATTGATACGAAATTCTAATCCTCGTGAGTACTATTGTTGTGCAAAAATGTGAACAGTACTCACATAATTAGGAAGAAACAGTAAAAACAAATATACAGAGTTTAAGTGGTTTGTCAATGTCCCTACTTCTACGGTTTTCTTGTCCAAAATCCACGATTTCAAAGAAAGCGTACATAATAAGATTACATATTATTGCTTTTATATAAAACCCTAATCACGAAAATACCCTTATTATACCATGCCATAAGGGACCCCCTACTTATCGCATCCCTGACAACCTTTTGGGTTAGTTGATGTTGTGGAGGGGATGGATTAACAAATATGAGCCACATAATCAATAACTAGATGCTGATGATGTAGGACTACTGGAAGCTTCAAAGCCTCAGAGATTCTCATCTTAATATCGTTATCTCCCATTAAAAGTAAGGAGTAAGGGCTGAGATAGCTGCCTCACTAACAAATAAATAAACTGAAGCAGACGATCAAAATATTATAAGCCATCAGATGCATACACAGACAGCTATTCTCCCTTAATCACCAGCCTATCTCACATGTTCGAGTATCGAATATCTCAACCCTGTTGAAAAGTAAGAGGAAAACTATTGATAGAATATGATACTGAAGGACTTCTCACGTGTAAATGAGCAAGGGTGGCGGTCAAAATTACCTTTTTTCCACAGTTTAGGTCGCATTCATAAAGTTAACAAAGTAATTAGTGTGGGACAGAAGAAGCACTACCTAATGTTAAGTCGATGCTCAATTTATCGACGCAAGATGTAAAGAAAAATTCTCAAGCTTCTATTGGGTATATTGAATTAGATTCCAAGCCCTTTTGAAGAAAAATCTCGATCCTCTCCGGGAAGTCTATTTCTCAATTATTTGTTTGGTAAATTACCCTCTTCTCCTTTTCAATTAATATCTCTGTCACTCTTAGCATGAAATTGAGCAAGCCTGTAGAACTTTTCTTTGTTCTCCTGTTAAGTTCTGTAATATTTTAAATCTAAATCTATCTTTCTGCTTTTCAAGATTGGAAGCTCTCGCATACAGACTGCCAAGTTGGACTTCCGGCTTTCAGGTACTACATAATAATATATAGGATCACAATATTGTTTATCCGATCTCTACAGTTTTATTTTTGTGTTTAAATATTATTACAAATAAGGGTCTCTGTATATGATTTTTTTTTTTTTCTAGTAACTATACATACAGAATTATTATCTCATGTTTCATGCATATGAATATGTCACAATTTTATATCTATAAAAAATAATGTTTAGTCACTTGAAAATTGGACATATACTTTCAAAGCATATTTATGATTGGTAATTAATAAAAAAAATTACATAAATAATCAAATCTTAGTAATATTATAAGAGTAATAACATAGGGTTAGAAGATATAGAATTTCTATCAGGTCTCAGAATTTATTTACTGTCATGATTTTGAACATCAATTCGCAGATCATATACAAGGAAGGTGATGGCAACGGATGCTATGGTTCAGACTTTGACGGAGAAATTGGTCAATACTTTACTGATTGAGGCTCAGTATGCATTTGATTTTGAAGATCAGTTTCAGGAAATGAAGGAAAAGCTTGAGGTTATGACAGCCTTCCTCTGCTACTCTGAAAACCTCAAGAGTAAAGGGGAAGTTCTCAGGCAGGTGTTGTCTGATCTGAGAAAACTAATGTATGAAGCTGATGACATATTGACAGATTGCCAAGTTAGAGCGGAGTATCGGAAAGATCAATCGGCATGCTCGTGTTTCTCTCCGCATGAGCTGTTTTTTTTACATCAAACAGGCAAGAAATTGAAACTCATTAATTCACGGATTCAGAACATGGAGACTATGTTGGACATGGGTTTGAGGACAGAAATGACAACCAACAGGAAAAATGATGTATATCGAATAAAAAGATACTCCTCACAGAATTACGAACCTTCTGAGATAGTTGGTTTGGAGGATGATTTGGAAAAGATTAAATGGTGGATTCGTAGCGGTAACGAGGAACTTGTCCGAATTGGCATCGTGGGGATGGGGGGTTTAGGCAAAACCACTATTGCCCAGAAAATATTCAATGATGGAAGCATAGTTGCATCTTTTGATAAGATGATTTGGGTGCCAGTTTCTAACAATTTCAGTGAAGAAGGGATAATGAGGATGATGTTGAAACAATTAGGCATCGAATACTCTGGATGCGATGAAATCAATATGTTGAGTCAAATCCACAAAATACTTGGTGGTAAGAAGTGTCTCATTGTTATGGATGACGTCTGGACGGTTGATCTGGATTGGTGGAATAAGTTGTGTGGTGAAAGCAGTTTCGTGATCATCATCACGTCTAGAAATGAAGATGTTGCAAAGAGTATGGGAGTTGACAATTCACGAATTCATCGGCCTAGAACTTTAAATGAAGAGGAAAGTTGGTCATTATTCCGCAAGTTTGCATTTCGCAAAAGCAGAGGAAGGTACCCAAATGAAATAGATGACCAGTTTAAAAGAGTAGGTAGGGACATCTTGGACAAATGTGGAGGACTTCCATTGGCAATCAAGACAATAGGAGCGTTGCTTGCACCAAAAGTTGATTCCCTTCGTGAATGGAGAAACATTGGTAGAAATTTTCATGAATTAACAACCAACGGACAAACTAGTTCGGTGATGGCTTCTTTGCAATTGAGCTATGATGAACTCCCTACTTATCTAAAGCATTGTTTATTGTGTTTCTCCATTTATCCAGAAGACTTTGAGATAGATGCTGAACAGATAGTTCTTTGGTGGGTTGGAGATGGCTTCATCCAGGGGAAGGACACAAGGACTGCAACTGAACTGGGATATGATTATCTTTCAGAGCTAATCAGTAGATGCCTTATTGACGTCGTGGATCGACGTGGCTATGATGGGAGGGTCTACAGATGCAAGATGCACGATCTGGTGCGGGACATGACCATGAAGATCACAAAAGACGAGGGATTTTGCAGCTTTAACGAACTAGGCCAACAAAAATTGTCAGAAGAATCACGATGGTTGGGTTTGAACCGTGGCATGGATTTAGAATCTCTGAAAAGAAGTCCAAAGTTGAGGGCGTTGTTACTGATGTCGAGCAATCTTGTTTCCTTTGATAGGAATGTGGCGCTGCTCAGGTCGCTAAGGGTGTTGGATTTCTCCAAAATTAAGATAGAGACCATTAAAGTAGGGGATCTCCTGGATTGGATCTTTTCCCTTGAACGCCTTGCATATCTCAACTTAAGCGGAGTTTCAGGCCTTAAGGAAGTGCCATATTCAATTAAAAAGCTTCGTAACCTCCAAATCTTGGTTTTGAGGAATTGCATCAATTTAGCTGAACTACATCCCTCAATTACTTATTTGAAGATGCTGATTGTACTGGACCTAGGATCTTGTAAACTGCAGTACCTGCCTAATGGACTGGAGAAGCTAGTACATCTCCAGGAACTATCAGGATTCAAGATAGTGAGTCAGGCTAACATGAAGGCTGGTCGGCTTCTTGAGCTGCTGAAGCTGCGGCAACTAAGAGTTCTAAGAATGAATATAAATAATAAGAGTGGAATCTCGGAAGAGGAAAGTAAGGTCTTATCACAGCTCCCGAAACTCAAGGTCTTAGCTATTGATGCTGAAGATTGTAAAGAGAGCAGGGTAGCAAAGATTGTTGATCAGCTTTCTCCTCCACCAAGCCTTCAGGAGCTTTATCTCAGCCATTATCGTCATGAAACTCTGCCAAAATGGATTAATCCCAATCAGCTTTCAAGTTTGCAATATCTTTGTCTTGAGGATGGAGATGTCAAGCAACTTCAGATGAGTCTTAACGATGAATGCGAAGATGATAGTAGAGGCAGCAAATGGATCCTGGAAGGTCTACGTTTCATGTTCATGCCAAATCTAGTCCTGGACTGGAAGAACTTGGGGAAGGATATGCCTTTTCTTCGTTATGCGGAGGTGAGCCATTGTTACAATCTGGGAAACTTTCCTCATCCCAAAAACAAAAAGACTGTCTGGTGGAAGAATAGTCAGGATGAAGAAATCAGTCATGAAATGCAAGAGTGAAGATTAAATCATCAGCTTCTCAAAGGCTTTTGGACATTGCTAGTTGAACATATGCTGACTAAAAACATGTTATGTCCAAATTGATGTTGCTTATTGAGCTGTGTATGCTTCTAATCCAAGGCTGTTAAATTTGCTTGAGACAAATACGGTTTTCCTGCAGTTTGCTTAATAATTGGCTTGCTTAATGTTCAATAGTGTGTAGTGTGTGTGTATATATATATATATATATATATGAATAAATCATGTATTGCTAGGCCATTTGTAATCAAAGGTATTTCTTTTGTTTTCCCTCTTCATCTCCCATATACATATATATAAATGATCCTGAAGTACTTTTTCTTTTTTTTTTCTTAATCTGTGTACTAAAGACTCTATGATGTTTTCAAGAGTACTTAATTTCCAATTAAAAAAAATCTTTTTCAAAATCTTTTCTATAATTTCCTAGCGTTTGAATAAAATAGACAACTATTAATTTTTTTGGATTAAAAGAAACACTTATTATTTACTTTTTAGAGAGAAATCTAATAAGTTTCTTTGAAGGTGCTACCATGGTTAAAATGACGATCATAATTTCATATTTTTTTAGAAAATTACTAAATTATAATAGTTCAACAATTAAAATTAATATCTCATTTTAAGTTGGATGATCGTAATCCTTACTGATAATACGAGAAAATTACAATCGATGGCGTTGACTGCTCTGGAGAGGTGGGATTGTGAAGGTAACAATGGCTGCCAAACGACCCTTCAATCTTCTCATCCTATACTTCATCCAAATCTTCTGTCTTTCTTCACAGAATCTTATAGTAATCAAATATCCATAATCAAAATCGAACATAGTTAATTAAAGTGGATGATCTCCAATGTGCTTTATTGAACTTCTTGTTGTCTACCTCTCATCCTACAATCTTCCCAACTGTTCATTTATGCTTTCGTTATGTAATTTTTCATTTCCTTCAGTTGAAAGCTTTATATTTGTTGGGTTTTTTATATTGATGACCTTGAGTTCAAACAATGTACACCTCTGAAGTTTGAAAACTTTTAATTTGTGGGATTTTATATTCATGATTCATGATTCATAGGAAATCTTCGCCTATAAGTCAAAGGCAATTATCTTTGGCCGAAATACTTAGCTGCAGAACATTTTCAAGCACTCGAATACGAAATATTTTTAACAGTATATTAGTTTGTTCAATACATTCAATGAGGCTTATTAATTTAACAACAACAGCAGTTTAAAATTAATTAAAACTATAACTTCTTAAGATTAATGGGAACATAATAATATTTTGATCAAGAAGTCATAGTTAGATCCAAAAAAAAATTTTCTCTTAATTTTTTTTAATGAATTCCAAAATTCATAGAAGTTTTTCGTGATTAGGTTCGAAATTAATAAAATAATTAATTTTTTTTTTTGTTCAAATTTTAGTGAAATTGATAATATCTTAGAGAAATTTAAATAAATTAGTCCAATTCGGCATCTTGTCTAATCAATGTAAAAGTAATTAAGGATTTATTGTTAAATTAAATGTTCAATATATGATTGATATTAAATTTTAAAGGGCACGAATGATTATATAAATAATTTTAGAAACAAAATTATTCATTTGAGACAGTGTCATGTCAAACGATGACCATGTTATGTGTTTTTAAGATTGTTTAAACATTTGAGAAAAATAATCACTTAATAAATGGTATTCTTCTAACTCTTTTTTGAGTAACTATACATGCAAAATTATTAAGTTCAAAATAATAGCACCAATACAAAATAATAGCAGCAGCACAATAGCAAGAAACTCGAAGCATGCAAGACCGTAGAAATGACTTTGAAACTGTGCGAGTTGCCGCCCAATACGGCAAAAGTTTGTTTGGTTTTCACGATTTTCTAATCCAAGTCATAAGCAACTAGCAATAGGAAATTACGAGAAGAAAGGAGAGGAAAAAGCAATTGACCATTTGTAATCATGTTCGTGTTCGTAGAAAATGCTACATTGAATATCTATTGCACGTCTTTGGTTTTAAAAAAAAAAAATCGAAAACAAACACACTGAACAAAGTTAAAACGAGAATGAAGATGAAATAATATTTTACCTAATATTTTTTTTTCAATTATCAAGTATTTATTATGAAAATTAAATGAAATTAATTGAAAAAATGATATCCGATATCATTTTTAATGAGTTTAGATGTCAATCTTTGAATATGTTTTATATTTAATTTCTTACTAAGTCCAGTATTATTATTTAAATAAACAAAATTATAAAATGTTTACATAGTTCTCCTCCATCATTACCTACCAACTGGGTCCCTAGCGGAGTAGATCAGCTTATTTTAGAGAAATCCACGTCACCTCATTCTCTAGTCTAGAAATCAGACGGCTAGAAATCTGACAAGATGTGGATCAACCCATGTCGGTGAGTACGCATTAAATCTAGCCGCGTCAAGCTACAGCCCACATCAGAGTCCACCCGTGACCCATTATCCTTAAACCACGTCCACGTCGTCTCCTCTATAAATACCTTTTTTTCAGACCTTTCAAACACACATTTCAACACCAGCACAAAACCGTTACAATGAAACTGCAACCTTGTCCTTATCTCCTCCTCTCTGTCCTCCCCCTCCTCCTCCTCCTCGCGGACGCCGTCCGCGTAGAGACCCTGCTCGGCGGCTGGGTGCCGATAAAGGACGTGAAAGATCCGCACGTGGTTGAGATCGGGAAGTTCGCGGTGAGCGAACACAACAAGCAGTCAGCGGGTGATTTGAAATTCCAGAGCGTGGTGAAGGGCGAGACCCAGGTGGTGGCGGGGACCAACTACCGCCTCCTCTTGGAAACAAAAGACGGGAAGACGAGCAGCAATTATGAGGCGGTTGTGTGGGAGAAGCCGTGGGCTCATTTAATGAACCTCACCTCCTTCAAGCCTGTGAAGGGTTAACGTTGCGATGCGATGTTGCATGTAATGTAAAATGAATGAGGGGTTTTTGACTTTTGTTATCCAGTTTTATTACATATATTAACAAATTATGAAGAATAAAATATTGTATGATCTTGTTTATGTTTGGAGTTTTTAATGTAAAATCTGAAACGCATGTTATTGTTGTTAGCTTTAATCACGTTAAAGTTTAAGTTGGTGGTTATTGGTAACTGGGGAAAATTGATTTAAGTGATAACGACGGAGGTAGGCCGTCCGATTCCGAGCTCACAGCCTCACACTTGATGGGACACGTTTTGTTTCGACTTTTACACTATCTATCTGATTCGAATGAATGTTTATGGTAAGTGGGCAATGTAAAATAGATGGGCCGGTCCAGTAACATATAGCCTTTGGAGAAGAAGTTGCTTGTTGTGTTTTGAATCTTGATTGGTTGGGAGAAAAAAAAATAATAAGAATAAACTTTATATTATATAAAGTGGAATTACATGAGAATAAAAATGGATCTTAAAAAGAGAAAAAGGAAGGAAGAACTTGAGCTGAGCTGATACGCAGTAGATGAAATGATGGGTCGGCAAAGAAAGGCATGTGATAGCGAAGGTGGATATGATATTAAAGGCAAACTCTTTTTATCTTCAAATCAAACAACCATCATGAGAAGAAAGAAACAATTGTGAACATTTGGTGCCTGCCCCGTACGTCCCCAAAGGGACACCAATTTTTTTTTTTTTTTTTTATTCTTATCTTTGCTCTCCTTTACCAAATATGTAGTCACAAATTAATTTAGACGACAAATTGAGTGAATCTATAGAAAC
>JANKKB010029551.1:0-25603 GCA_026225775.1 Bursera palmeri | reverse complement strand
TATACATATATATATATATATGTATGTATATGTACATATATATATATGTACATATATATATATATATGTATGTATATATATATATGTACATATATATATATATATGTATGTATACATACATATATATATATATATATGTATATATATATATACATATATATATATGTATGTATATTGGTATTGTTGGCTTCGTTTCAAAGCCAAAAGACGCTTAATTTGGTTGAATAATTTTTTTGTCTTGTACATAGGAATGCATGAAGAAATTTGCTTTTCATGTGATGTCTCTAGGAGGTCCGCTCAGGGTAGATGTAAGTAATCCTCTGACCTGAGACTTACACGACTATCTCATATGACAATCAGTATGCTTTGACACTTGATGTCTGATATCCTAACGGGTTTCATATACACTTATGTTCGGGTATGCCGAGAATAATTTAGGAGTGGGTGTAATATCAAGACAGGACATATCACTCCGGGTAAAAAGAGATAATGTCACACAGGATACGACAACAGTATCCTAAGGGTTGCAACTATTGGAATGATATGACTTGGTCATGATCTCCCCGGTAAAGAGAATTGTTGGTTTTGGGATCCAAAATGTACGTCGTTATTGGGGTAGACACATAACCAGCCCTAGGCCTCATACGTGACATCTGACATAGGATTCAATTACATAGAACTACGCTTGACAAAAAATATATTCATTTACGGATATTTTCGGAGAAATGGGTAAGCACGGTATTTTGCTAGAAGCCAACCATGTCTTGTGAATCGGTATAAACGCGATACGCTTTACGCGTGTATACGGATGGTCCAGAAACCTGATTTACTATCAACATATCTGAAAACCTAATGAGTCGATCTCTGAGGACTAACTGGTGATGAATTGACTAGAGATAGATCAGATTAATTTGGAATTAATCAAGTGAGTAAATTATGTCTAAAAAGTTGGATTTTTCTACAAATTTGAACATGGCGATTTTAAATATATTTGATATGTTAAAATATTAATTAGATTAATTATTAGAATTAATTTTCAAATGGGCTTGGTAAGGTCAAATAGTATTGATTTTGGAAATCAAACTACATGGGCTAAAGTGTGTAATTTTGCTAGGTCTAATTACATGTTTATAATAAATTGGATTTAATTAAATTGTAAAAGCCCAAAAACCCATTTAATTTTGGTGGAATGGACTTATTGAAATTGGTATAAAGTTGGAAGGCTTATTGGATATTTTTCAAAATAAACATTAACCACCATTTCAATTAAAATGTGCCATGTGTGTTTTTTGTATTTAATGTAAGAATTGCATAAAGATATGCAATTCTCTCATTCCTCTAATGCCATGAATGTGTGCTCTCTTCCTCTCCCTCCATGAAATTTTGTTTTCAAAGTTTCATAACAATTCTAGCAAATTGAAAGTCAATTTAAGGTGAAGAGGGGTTCTTAGCCATTAGAAGAACAACATAGATCAAGTTTTCAAAGTTTGGTGGAGAAATCACAAAGTTTGGAAGGAATTCTTAGAAGAAAAATACCTATTTCCACCTTGAACTTTTTGTAAGTTTTCTTCTATTATTTACACTTACTTTGAACCCAATTGCATGATCCTGAACTTACTTTCAGCGCCTGAGTGTACCAGTCTTTCCAACTTTATTCCATGACTATTTTGTGCAGCAAAGTTGATTGATTTCCAGCTTACAAAGGTGTTAAGTAGGGATCTACAGTGGGATTGGTTCACGTGTGGCCTTGTTATCGAGAGAAAGAAAATGGGAAAATATCCTCGTGCTAAAATCTTAACAGGCAATAAAAAATAATGAGCCCCTTTCACTTATATAGATACGTACTTCTCATGTGATTAGATTACACAAATAATCATTTCATGATTGGGTCCACAATAAATCATGTTGGATTACACTTGATATTAATTATACTGTTATTGATTTAGGCATAACAAATATGACTAATTTCTGAATAGTAATCACAAATCAATGAGCCTAAAAAAAACTCCACAATGTTTGACATAAACTACGTATAATCCAATATTGAATGATTTACATTAATCCATCTTATGTAAAATAAATACATTCACAGTAACTTGTCATTGATTCTCATCATCATTGATTCAATGAATCACGACAATGAAATGAAGGTACATATATAAAACAACCCATTTAAAGCACAAGTGTTCTACTTATTAACACTGAAGCAGAGAAACACTGCCCTGGACTCTTCTTCTCCAACGTAACGCTACCAGCACCTTGCTCAATCTTTTTGCTCCAGAAAGGGGAATGAATTGCTCATATGAAATAATATTCCGATGTTTTATCAGTTTTTATTTTATATATATACGAGGAAGGGGTTTACAAAAAGATTTAGTTGGGCTCCAACAATAACAATCAAATTCGAATTCTTTTCTTTGTAGGCCCAAACTACTGGCCCAAGTGTGACATAAAATTTGGGCCCCCTAGTATCACCTCAAGTTTAATCGACATTTCTTAATAATTCGTAGGAATCCATGGAGAACAGTAGAAGTATAATTTTTTTTGTTAAGTAATATGGATAAGAGGAGAGTGACACCATATGACATATTGACGTATTTTATGCTTATATAAAAGCAAAGAACAAAAATTTCATTGATCTTTCTTGCATGAATTGAGAAGGCTATCATTGTCTTCTTTCTCATTATCGATGAGTCATGTCAATGAAACGAAGGTAGGGACGCACGTGTCAAACAACCCATTTAAAAGAAAAATATGCTTGGAGGCTTAGGCTGTGGAAACTTTGTATTTCTAACTTTCGGAATATTTCCACCATTAATTGTCTAACCTTTTATAGCGACACTACCATGACTCTTACATATGAAAATGATTTATACTTACCATTACAATCAATAATTATTTAGAATCACAAATTGTTAATACCTCTACTGAAAGAATTTCAATACTAAACGAATAATTAGCTACAAAGTGGGTAATTATCAAGACTGATCAAAATCCTTGATGTGAATATTCAATCTCCTAAGCCAAATAGAGTGAAGAGTCATGTGAAAGAGATCAAATCTCTTGGGTGAGTCATTTACCACAAAATGCCTCTGCACTTGTTTCACTCTTCTTTGCATTCTCAGGTAGTGCCTTGGAGAGATGCCCATGAGTATTTTTTTTATATTTGGTATATCCTTCACATCTACTTGCACAGAAAACGATTTCCAGTCCAAAACATCGCTGAAAGGAGGAACATAACTATCTGAAATCAAAACTGGAACGCATTCTGCATAAATTGCTTCCACTACTCTAGGACTTGCCACTTCGTACCCACTTGGGCACAAGCAAAACTTGCTGTTTCGTAACATTGAGTAATATGATGCACCGTCAGGGAGTTGGTCGTAGACTTGGACATCTTGGTCTTTGTTTTTCCATCGCTCTAGAAGTAGGTACCTAATGTGCCCATGCAGCCGGCCGGCGAAGAATGCGAGAACGGAGCGGCGAGATGCGGAAGGGCCGCCTATAAGTCCAGTGATTTCCCCTGTCAGGAGATTGATTTCAGGGAATGAGGCATCTTTGCTAGGATTGAAGCCTTCCGAAGTGTTGGCATTGCACAAAACTCTAATGGACTTGTTGAATAATTCAGGAACAAATGATGATGCTTTTGGACCCTGTAAATAAATATGCAACCTCATTACTAAATTATTAGAGTATCTTTAGCTTTGGTTTATTACTTGGGCTTGAACGCATAAGCCAATGTTCCATTTTGAAGACTTTCTCGAAGATGGCAAATCAAATTTTATATTGGCGATGCTGAAAGGTCAAAACTCAAAAATAATGTTGCAAATGCATTGATAATTTCAATCTATTGGCGTATACGCTACGGTGGACTAGACTCGACACTGATTCTGAAGTAACAATTGGGTTAGAATTTTTAAACTTAAACTGATTCTGAAGCAACAATTGGGTTAGAATTTTTAAACTTAAAAGTCATGAATTACTTTTGAATTTCTTTTTGGAATATTTAGATAGGTATTTTTGGGTATGAATAATATTATAATGCTTACCCAATCATGGCAAGATAGCATGAAATGATCAGCACCGAGACTCCGATTCCAGAAGGGATGTTTAATAGAAACGATATTGATATAATCAACAACAGAACGTCCAATGGCATTCATCTCATGGGTTCCAGGCACGTAGAGGTACTCAACCATCATCACAACACTGAAGGGAAGAAAATAAACCAAAGCCTTATCGGGGTCTTTAGTTCTAAAAATATTGCTTTTCTCCATTTCGTGAATGAACCTTCCCTCTGTGGAATATATGTTCTTGCATGGACCGTTGTGAAACATCGGTGGCTCTCCTTCTTCATATACATAAATCCGGAACAGCTTCTCCATCTCTAAATAACTCCTGATAATTTGTAAAAGGAAATTAATTGGTATAAATACAAACCCAGACAAGGAATTGATAATGTTCAAATAATTGTGTGTGTATACATATATATATACCTGTGAAAAGCATTAGCCTTCCTGTACATTGGGCCTTGAGGCACATAGTCTGGATCTTGATGAGTTGATGTCAAGTTTCGATCCAAAGCAGCTTCTCTAATGAAGGACCTGGCTCTGGCCAAACTTGCTTCCAGCTTCCCCAGGTTACTGTATCTCCGAACAACTTGAGTCATGGAGGTGACAGGACCTTCATGATCAGATTCGTTTTGCTTCAATATCTCTTGCTCTTCTCCCTAGTCAAGCGATATCATAGAAATATCAATCAAATTAAAAGTTCAGGAAACGACGCAGTATATAATTTTTCATTTTTTCTTTTTCTCAACAGTAGAATTGTTTTGTTTACGGGCGATGAATCTGAAGAGGTTTCATTGAAGATGAGAGAACTAGTCGGAGCCAGTTGCTATAGAAAACGCAGCAAATAACACAGAAGGCTCTGAAGAATATCAAACAGTTTCTGGAGATGAAAAACAGTAAGTAAAAATACTGGAGAGTTAAACCATATATTACCAGTTGATGAAATGTTTCATTATTTGCCAAGAAAATTGTCTCGTTGAAGTTGGAAGTAGAACTTGGAGTAGTCTTTGCGAGTGAAGAAGCGGAGAAACCAAGTCTCCATGAAGTCAGTGGCCATGGCCGTGGAGAGAAAGAAGCGGCACCAGCAGCAGGACCAAAAGTAAAAACAAAAATTGAAATCACGGCCAACGGTAGAACCAAAAGCAACAGAGCCAAAAAGGATGAAAAACACCAGAACGATGAGGAAGAATGAGAATAGTATTGTTTCATCTTCTATCTCTCTCTTCAGTAACCAATATCTCTGATACTCAGATCGCTTTGAAGCAGTAAACATTCAAAACCATGTCATGTGTAAACAAAAAAATAATAATAATAACTGATTTGGAGGGATTCATTTCTTGAGTGACAGATATTCTTTGCCGCATATTACAAATATTCTCTTCTCTGCCATGCAAAGACCTTTCTTGAAGTTGACGGCTCCTTCTTGGAAAAACTTGGCTCTGCATTTCTACTACAAGTGTGAAGCCAAGAATTTCATTTTCTATTATTTTTATCCGCATCTGATCTATTTATGCATGCCTTTCAAACTACATAATGATGCTACTTGTATTTTTTCTATTTTAATTAAGATCTTTGTTGTTATTAGATTTGTATTTGTTTTAGAATTTCTTTCATTTTTATCATGATCACCAAAGCCTGCCGATAAATGCTTTGCAAAAAATTGAACCCAACCAACCCCTGACCAAATTAATACCCGTTTATTTTCAATAAACAATAAATAGTATTAATGTGTACTCTAATTCCACATATTAAACTACAAGAATTTGAGTATTTTAATTTGTTTATAATAAAAAGTATATATATGATATATCCTGGTAATGCAAGGGCTGATATAAATATTTGAAATTTTTCTCTGAAGAAATGTCATCGAAATGATTTATTATGATGAAAGCGCAAGTGGACTTAATGAAAGTGGGAAAACAGAAGAAATGGTGGACGTTAACATCAATCCCCAATACGGGGAAAGTTTTAATCCATAAATGAAGAAGTCTCAGGATCCGAGGTGAGGCGTCGCCATCACGCAAACACCACGCGAAGTGGATCGGATTGTCCCCCCCCTCCTCCAATTACTAAGAAAACACATATTTTTTCATCATTAGTGTTCGTAGCACACGGTGGCCAAGGCCCTCCACTCGACCACTTCTTTTTTTCTTCTTTTTTTTTCCTGGACCTCAACTTTTCACTTTCAATCCCCGCGTACTCATCAAGTCTCATTTCTAAGGAATTTTTTTTCCTAAAATTCCACAAAAGTTTAAAGTTAGTTTGATCGAACTTTGTTACATAAACAGGAATGTCGTCTCACAAGATCAACAAATGATAATACAGAAATATTCAACTCTTATCCACCGACTATGCTTTTTGATTTAATCTTAGACCTTGATTCTTCCTCTATGGACGAATCTTACGGAGGACCTTTTGGATTTTCGGGACGTTGGATTCAACAATATTTGTGTGGTTTGATTTGTTTTCATTACGGAATGATAAATTGTTGATTTATCAAATCAAACCTAATCATTTACTCGGTATTAGTACGAAGACTCGAAGACGAAATTACTCAATGAAATTTACTTTTTTATATAAATTCAATTCAATCAAACAAAAAATAATAGCTTAAAAATTTTGAGAGTTGGATCATGTTACCAAAAATTGGAATGAAAATGATACGAAATAAAAGATATTTTAACTTTTAGAATTATATCATTTTATGAAAGAAGATTATAAGGAAAGGAATCCTCAATTTCACCGACGATTGATGTGATAGTCTTATCAGCATTCCTTTTTCCGGTAAATTGACAGAAACATTATGTTGCATAGTAAAACATACCAAGATGGATGGAGATCGGGGAGACTGTTAATTTATTTCGTCCAAATGTGGTTTGTCTTATCCAATGTCCCAAATAAATCCTTCCATCTCGGCCATCACCATCAATGTGTTTAATACCTTAGCCAAGATGAGAAGTTAATTAATTAATTTACTTTTGTTTTTGTCTTCATATAAAAAGGAAATAATTTTAAAAATAATCATTTTTATAAAAGGTTTTCATACGACAGCCCTATGCTTCGTGTAGTTATAGAGTTGCTAAAAACAGCTACTGCTTGACAACTTTATAGTTATAGAGTTATCCAGCACAATTCTAGATTATTGATTTTTTTTTTTAATTCTCTTATAATAAAGACTATTTTTTAGAGATTTAAAATCTAATTGACCAAATACTTTTAACACTAATCTCTGAGCTGAAATTTGGATTTTGATTTAAGTAATCTCTTGGCTAGCCTTTCTTGTCATCTTTGAATAAGCTATTTATGGCTACATTTAACCTCCTTAGCCATATTGAATGAATTATCATATTGAACACATCATATCTGACAGAAGGATTGTTTACAACAAAATGTCTTTGCACCAGCTTCACTCTTTCTTGCATTCTCACATACTGATCTTGAGGTATGCCCATTAGAATTTTCTTCAGGTTGGGAATTTCAGGCACTGTAACTTGGATTGAAAACGAGTCCCAATTAAGCACATCACTGAAAGGAAGCACATAGTGCTGTGATATCAAAACTGGCACACACTCTGCATAGATAGCTTCAGCAATTCTTGGACTGGCTACTTCATGCCCACTCGGGCAAATGCAGAACTTGCTCTTTTTCATTATGTCCTTGTATGATACTTCTTTAGGAAGTGTTTCATAAACTTGTACGTCTTTGTCTTTCTCCTTCCAATGTTGAAACAGTGCTGGCCTGATTTTGCCGTGTAATCTGCCGGCAAAGAATGCTAGGATAGTTCGATTAGTTGGGGGCAAGCCCCCAGTTAGCCCTGTAGTTTCTCCGGTTATCAGGTTAATTTCAGGAAATGAAGCATCTTTCTTTGCATTAAAGTGCTCAGAGGTGTTGGCATTGCACAGTACTCGGATGGAATTGTAATAAAGTTGAGGCACATACCATGTTGCTCGGGGACCCTGTGACATCAAAAGGTAACATCAATTCTCACAATACATAAAAGGAGTGAAAAACAAAAACATTCCTTCTTTTTTTTACCCAGTCATGGCAGGAGAGCATGAAATGATCAGTGCCTAGGCTTCTGTTCCAATAGGGATACTTGTGAGATATGATGCGAACATAATCAACAACAGTGCGTTCTAGAACAGCTTTGTCACGGATAATTGGATGAAAGAGGTGTTCAATTATCATAACTACACTGAATGGAAGAAAGTAAACGTGTGCCTGATCAGGATCTCGGATCCTGAATTTGGTATCGGTCTCCATTAAGCTAAGAAAGATCCCTTCCATTGAGTATATGTTCTTGCAAGTGCCATAATGAAACAAAGGTGGCTCTCCCTCTTCGTAAACAAAGATTTTAAACAACTTTTCCATCAACAGGTAACTCCTGTGCAATTAAGCAGATCAGACCATGATCAGTTAGCAGCGAGACAGGTTAGTACTGAATACAACAGAAATACCCTTGTAAAAATATGACAGTTTAAGCCGCTTAATCTATAGAATACATCTACAAAAGTGATGGTCTAGTACTTCTCTCAGGTGCCCCAACGCCAGGCTCTCTATTTAACAATTTGTCAATCATAATAAGAAGATATATAAATGACTACTTAAGGAGGAGTAATGATAGCTCAGGCAAAAGTCAGATCATGAGAAAATCCTCGTCCTTATAGAAGATAAAGGACAAAAATAGATAATTTTTCAATCATCCTATCGTTTAATATATGATCGGAGATATATTTAAGAAATGAATGAGATCACAGTACCTGTGAAAGGCATAAGCATTCCTGTAAATCTCGCCCTCCGGTATGTAGTCTTTATCTTCAAGAGGTGATGAGCTGTTGCTGTTTAATGCTGCTTCTCTAATCAAGGCCCTAACTCTTGCCAGACCTGCTTCAACCCTGTCTATCTTTTCTTTTGCAACATTGTCCTGCAATGGTAACATCAGAAACACTATTACATGAAGAAGCTAATATTAAGAAACTTAACAAATCATCTCAGATTGGTAAGAATTAATCATACAATGATGAATGAAGAAGAAGAAAAAGAAGGTTTCTCGAGACTATAATTACTACTCCATGGCGCTTCTGAGAGATCATAAAACCATGAATATGAATGGAAATCCTTGAAAAGGACCATTATTGATAGTATGCCAATGCAAGCCAGAGATAAGAGAATCACATTGAAATTATAAGATCTGTAAAATTGACTCATCCCATCTGGCTATCTCTCTTCCTCTATAAAAAATTATGATTATGAACTCGAAAATTTTGGGAAGTTTTGGCAGAATGACTGAAAAGGGTAGGATTCACTCCTTTAATAAAGTAATTTGTACTAATCAAGCTTCTAACTTTGGCATTAGGAGATGAGATTGTTGTAATATCAGACTAAGTGCGTGCATTTACGAAAACTTAGCAAGAAATCGAAGAACATTGAACGTGTGATCAGTTTACGAGTTAAAACGATTAATAAAAAGATATAAATAAAATCTAATCAGATTTTCTTGTATTGATTAAAAAGTATTCCAACCATAAATAGGACCCAAGATCTTCTCTTTATCTGACTTCTGTTGTTTGAGCAAAATTCAAATGCAAAATATATTCAAGATGAGAGATTTGTGGTCAAAAGAAAAGTTTAATTTAAAGATGAGAGAGAATAAAACAAATGTTAAGCACATGAATTTTAAAATTTCTCCCAAAATGACTTTCTAGTTGGACAGGCACAAAAGCATCAGATTGGGTATTCTCCATGCTGAGTAACTTTCACTAAATAAATTGCATGTCATAATATTTTTGGAAACATAACTAATAGACATTAATTAACCACCGTCCACGAAAGAGCATGTTATAACATATATACGTGATCATGTGCACAAATCGAGAGCCACATTGTCCAAAGTGATTTCAAAAGAAACATCTACAATAATGTAATTACAAAACCAATTTGTGGAACCGGATTTGTAGAGACTACAAATTTTAAGTTCTCATTCAAAGTGTACACCATCAAAGGCAGCTATAGCACCACTCGTATCTTCATCATCTGGTTTGTTTTTCGGTGATGATCACCAAAAACCATCTTCAGTAGGCAATTGTGTAGGATTTCGTCCCTGTAGAGAGAATTTGAACGTGTAGGTTTGCGGAAGAGGGAATTGCTTGTTACTATTGATTCCACCACCTCTCTTATTATTGTAGCCTGGGTAGTCTGCTTTACTAAACTCCACTTTCTCTTTCAAAATAAGGCTTGCTTGTTTTGCCAGTTCCTCTACCTTCCATTCACTGTATGGGTAATCATCCCTATGTCTGACATGCACTTCCCCATCTTCACTGAGCATCTCTCGTGCACTTCTGAAGAAAGCCCTTACCAGCTCTTTATGCATCCTGTTTCAGTTATTATACCGAAACCCAAATAGTACAAATCAAGCACACTATTAATTGAGGTATGATCACATAAGGTTTCATCTACGTGAAAGTAGACATAAGATTCCGGCACGTGAAGGTAATGCCATGTTTTATTGGAGGGATTCGGACACAAATTCACTAAGTTCAATTTATATATAAGTATATGCAAAACAAGGGTGCATGTATACCACTTAAAAATAAAAGTTATCAGAGTGTACTTACTCGATGAGTTTACTGTCTGCTTCACACAAGTGACTGTAATGACCAGCATGTGGGAAGTTGTAGATGATAACATCGAACTTCATGTGCTGTAGTGTTTCATGTTGATTCATGTCATACACATCCACTTCATGTAAGATCAAACATCCTTTTTGCTCAAGTACTCCAAGTGTGCTTTACTTGTCCAATGCTTTGTATATAAAGTTTCTACTACACCAGAAATTAGTAACTATAACATAATTAATCACTGCAATATTCAAAAAAAAAAAAAAAAAAAAAATATATATGTATGAGCCGATTTCAGTTTCTGTACNGTAACTATAACATAATTAATCACTGCAATATTCAAAAAAAAAAAAAAAAAAAACTATATATGTATGAGCCGATTTCAGTTTCTGTACCTTCAGAATCGAGGGATGTGGCGACCATGTTAGTGGCCGAGTGAAAGGCCCGAGCTAAACAAGCAGAAAATGAGAAGTCGCCTTCACCAACAAGCAGTATCTTTTGGTTGCTGTTGTAGTAAGTGTCCAATCCTTTCTTTCTTTTTCCAGTCATGTTTAATTAATCTCTCCTTCTCTCGGTGGAGTTAGTTAATTATTTTTATACTATTTCTTAGAGTATAGTTGTTCAACGCTGGTGATATATATATGTATAGCAGCAGGGAAGCCGAAGCGAATGTGTACATTAAACGACGAAAAAATGTGCATTATAGTTCCCAAAAGAAGAGCCAAACATCGAGGAAGAATATTTAAAGCTGGACCTTCACACTTTGATACATACAATGAATAAGAATTCATTAGTCATTATTATTGGACGATTTATATTCCACCACTAACGAGCAGGCCACTAGTTCGTTGTAAATGCAAAACGTAGCCAATTGCAAAAGCAAAGCTATCCGTTCAGGTTTTTTTTAACGACAAATTTATAAGTTCCTGATGGATTAGATTGATAAGAGTCAAAATTCAGATACCACCAAACCCATTTGGGTAGAGTTCTCGAAAATTTTATTGTCCCTGAAGAAATTCGGAACCCGGGTTAATGAAAGAAGGAATTACAAAAATAGAATCAAACTAATGAATGAATCATACCCAAAATTGTGTCATAACCTTAGTTGACAGATGAACAAGATTTTTTATTGTTGTCGAACACTAATGCTTAATACTAGACAATATCTGATAATGTTACATAATATTCGATAGTCCCACAATGTTCTGACAGTGTTAACTGTCAGATGAATTATGACGTCTATAGTTTAAAAAAAATAAGTTATTTTTTAACGAACTCCTCTAATCAGAATTATGTTTATAGTTACCCCTTAATGAAAGCATTAGTGTTGGTGGGGAAGTATGGAAGAATCATTGGGCCATTTGTTTTTTTGTCTAGAATATGAATGGGTCTGATTTAATTGATGTCCGAATATATTTGAATATATAAATTTAAATGATATGTTTATTTTTTGTTCAAATATCTAAATTGTATATTTTGAAACCAATATTTTTACCTATATATCCTTATTAATGAATTTTTACTTGTGTGTTTAGTTGACATATTAGAAATACTTACAAATTAATATTTTGACAAAATTAATATTGAAGTATTTAGATACTAAAAAACTTGTCCTTTTTTATTATTTCATCTTAAATATTAGTATTAATAAATTATATTATCAGTTATAATAATTCATATATACATTGTTTTTTGATAGTCATATTTTATTATAGATTTAATATAATAATAAATTAGGTGATTATAAGATTTATTTTTAAATATTCTAATATATAAAAATGAGAGATAGTTAATAATGTTTTTTTAATAAAATAAAATATTAATTTAAGTACAAACCGCTCATAAATAAATAATATAAGGGTATTTTAGAGAATTAGGATTAAAATAAAACTTTCAACATTTGCATTTAGATAAAATTTAAAAATTTTAATTTTTTTGTTCATTTAGATGCATTTTTCTTACTATCAAAGTTAAATAAAAATAACAAACACATATTAAAAAGATCTTAAATATAAGAATAAGTCAAATTTAAACTTTAAATAAAAAATAAACACCCCTAAATGTTAATATTGATCGATGCATGTATAAGTATTGCATGTATTTAACCACAAATCAAACTTCACATGTTTCATATAGGTCTTATAAATAGATAACATGATTCCTTATCAACATGAATCTTATTCGTAAATTAATTAAAGGGGATTTAATCAATTTCCCTAGTCAAAGCTAAAGGATAGCCATGTACATATCAAATATTTATTCGATTAAGCAATTCTCTGATGAAAAACCATGTCATTTGCCACCACCTTTAACAAACTATTCTATATAATCACAAAGCAATTAGAATCAGTGCTTTTAATAATAGAGTTAACAATACAAATTATCACAGAATCACAGATACTTTTAAGCTGCTTTTCACTTGAATAGAATAGAATGAAATAAAACTAAAAACTTTTTCTTTGGATCTTTGAACAATTTGGATTGTTACTATTATAGTTAAGAAGATCGGGGTGGACAACAAGTGATGACAAAGCGATAGGTTCGCGCCAAAAAGTGACGAAGGTAAACCAAGGCGCACTCGTTTCTGGGGACTCCACGTGAGACAGATACCCATTTCGCCACGTGTCTTGTTCATCACCATCTCTTGCCACGTAAACCTTTGCTCTTACCACTCAATACAAGAGCTCTAGTTGTCTCGTACTTTGGAAGGCTTGAGCATCTTCTTTTGTTAAAGACTTCGTACAATCAAGAGTTTAGAAATGCAATCTTTCTATGCTCTGAAACCTTTCCCACTTTCCCCTTCGGTTATTCCCAAATTTTCTCTCCATGAAGGTTCCAGTAGGGTTTATCGAAACACTATGGAATTTCCTGTTCTTTTTGCCTTATTTCTTTTTGCTCTTCATCCTTGGCCTACTTAAAGGTATCTTAGTCTCCACGTTTATTTTATTTTTATTATTTTTTTTTTGGAATTACTCTCACATGGAATTATTAATTTAATGCATTTTTTTTTTCACCCAAGAAGGAAAATTATTTTGCACTTAACAAACCATCCCATGTAAGACTTGTTATGGGCATATACATGAGGATACATGAAACATGGACGTGAGTCATGAGTGATATGATGAATAAGTACTGTTGTTTTTGTATGTGAAAGTATCTATGTTGATATGTGCATATGAACTAGTTCATGAACATAGCTTTTTTGGTCAATTGAAAGCCTCAGAGGTCTTCTCATATGAATGTTGTTTCACAGCGGCAATCATTTGTCCAGTTGTAGTTGGAATCATGGTGTTGGCAAATTCTGCTGTGATAATTGGCCTTTGGCCTGCGCATTTTATCTGGACTTACTACTGTATAGTGAGGTATGCTTCAGTCCTTGAACGCAGTTACATAGTTGTTTAATTCAATTTCAGGTACCTTTCATGTTTCAGTAATGTTATGTTTATGTTCTCATTTGCTATTTTGACTATGTTCAGAACCAAAAGGCTAGGACCAGTTCTGAAGATTATGCTGCTCATAGCATTGCCGGTGCCTCTGATTTTTTGGCCAATTATTGGAATTGTCGGAAGTCTATTAGCTGGAATAGGATATGGGTTTTTCGCTCCTCTTTTTGCAACTTTTGAGGCTGTTGGAGTGAATGTTACTGACAAATGGTACCACTGCTTTGTTGTGAGTTTTTCTCTCTGCTTTTAGCTCTGTTTGTTTTTCTGGAAGATGGAAGTTGCATTCTAGTTGAAACTTGTCTTTGCGTGTTCAAGTCAATTACAAAAGATGGACATATGTCTGCCAATGAAGTATGGATTATTAATAATGGATATTCCCTGCGATTTATTGATAGTTTAGATTTCGGATGCTCTTTGTAAGGTTATTGTAGCCATTTGGTCCAGTTCATTATGATTGCATTGTACTTTAAAGATCACGAAATTATAGAAGGAACTCCGTATGATTTCTATTGTAAACTATTTCACTGAAGGAAGGCTCTTTAACGTGACTTGACTATAAGTTGATATTTGGCACTGATATCAGCAGCTTACTCATTGAATATCAGGACGGTTGTTTCTCCACTGTCAAAGGAAGCTGCACAGAAGTGCAGGATTTCATAGATTTTTGTTTCCACTCATACTTCTCCTACATGGATGAGCTAAGTGAGAAAGTGCCCAAGGATGAAAATCTGTTGGACATAAGGTAAGAAATTTCTGTTTTACTATTTTACATGTTGAGCAGAATACACATCAATAAGCCTTTCAGATGTATTCCGTTTTGGCCTTACTAGGTTGTCAAAAGTGCCAAGTTGTCTTTTGGTGAGCTTCATTGGAGTGCTGGTGGATGTACCTTTTATTACAGCTGTTGCTTTGTGGAAAAGCCCTTTCATGTTGTTTAAAGGATGGAAGAGGCTTTTGGAGGACTTGATAGGGAGAGAAGGACCATTCTTGGAGACGGTTTGTGTTCCATTTGCTGGTCTTGCAATTCTGTTGTGGCCACTGGCTGTTGTTGGAGCTGTTATAGCTGCTATAATCTCCAGCTTCTTCCTAGGATTTTATGCTGGAGTTATTGTTCATCAGGTGTTCCAGAAGTTGCTTGAGCATTTACAAGTCCATAGTGTTTATTTCATCCATATATTATATTATTTATTCTTCGTATTGGTTAAGTTTTCACTTAAAAGTCACAAATTATCCAGGAAGACTCGCTTCAGATGGGACTTGCATACGTTGTGTCCATCATTTCACTGTTTGATGAATATGTAAATGATTTAGTCCACTTGAGGGAAGGATCACGCCTGCCCAGGTACATCATCCTTTTAAATGTCATAAAATTAAGAATCATGCATATATCTTATAGGTTTTGTTGAATAGTTTTAAGTCCAGCCACATGATATTTCATTCTCATATGTGTTTATTGCTCATTTTGGGGCATACTTGTGTCTGCTAGGCCTAGATATCGTAGAAATATGAGCCCTAACCATGAAAATAAAAAGTTGGGTGACAATGAGAACAATGATTTGAGGATTAGAAGAGAAGGCTCTCTCAATACAAAACTCATCTCAGAACGTTCAAGAACACTGAAGCAAGCAATCCAACAGTATAAGCCAGTGCAGGCAAGGGCTGTTATAGACACAAATTTCAAGTTACCTAGTTTTGTGTGTAAATCTTTGTCATTTTAGTTCCAATGATACAGGTGTGGGACTGGTTGTTTAAATCCTGTGAAGTGAATGGTCATATACTCCTTCGTGATGGTCTGATAAACGTCAAGGATATTGAGGAATGCATTATTACTGGCAATTGTAAGAAGTTGGGAATTAAACTTCCTGCTTGGTCAATATTACAGTGTCTGCTGACATCGGCAAAGTCTGAGTCTTCTGGGTTGGTGATCTGTATGTTTCTTCTCAAACTTTTGTCCTATCATTTACAGTGGATATTTTGAATTCTAATTATGATAATGCAATTTTATTTTCAAGCTGATGATTTGGAACTGACAAGGAATAACGGTCCAAGAGATAAAGTGTTTGAGTGGTTTATTGGACCACTCTTGGTTATGAAAGAGCAGATAAAGAAGCTGCAATTAGATGTCAATGAAGAAATTTGCCTCAGAAAGCTCATCATGGAGTCCAAAAATGAAAAGCCTGAGGACTGGGATGACAGTGAATTTCCATCCAGAGACAATATCAGAAAAGCTCAGTTGCAAGCCATTATCAGAAGGTGCATGCATTGATATTGTAGTTGAAACATTCTAACAGAATCGATTCTATGTGCTTGTAGCCTGACTCATCTCATGAACATGTTACTCAAACGTAGCTCTTTGTGACAGTTCAGACTAGATTGCATCAGTAACGTGACAATAATAGTTTTCTGGAGACTTATTATGATTTTCTTTTCTTTGATAGACTGCAGGGAATAGTAGCTTCCATGTCCCGAATGCCGACCTTCCGGCGTCACTTCAGAAATTTGGTGAAGATTTTGTATATAGAGGCAATGCAGGCTGCCGGTTCGGCTAATCATATAGGTGGAATCTTAAAAACCACACTTGACACCAGTAGTTCCATTGAAAGTGAGGATAACAAAGATAACGATGGAACTCTAATAGTATCAGTGCATAAGCAAGATGATAATGAGGATATGGCATAAAGCTTCTTGTCATCTTGGTAGAGGCTCTGAATCTTGATACTGTTTAATTGTCGTTTTGTATTAAAGTGGTGGATTAAAAAAATTAATGCCTAGAAGAGAGGAAAAGATAAATATTGGTGGACTTGATACCAATATATCATTGGCTTCTTCATTACTCGGTCATTGCTTTAACCTTGCAGGCATTAGCCACTCTCTCTAACTAATCATCATGAATTTCTCTCCAATAATCTATCATCAACATGAAATCTTATTCTTGAGGCTATATTAAATAAGGGTTAGTTTAACTTAGTATTATTCTTGAGCTTGGGTTGTGTTTCTGTTTTTGTTCTGTTTAATAAGTTCAAATTTTTAATTTCTCTTCTTGAAAGTTATTTATGACATTTTTATTAATAGATTTTGTGGAGCTGTCTTCATGATGAAATAGAGAATATTATTTTGTTCATTAATAAATGGTTTGATGGAATATTAATAAAAAAGGATAATTTCTTTTAAACAAAAATTATGTTTCATTCTGATAATGAGAAAAGGTAATTTCATTTCATGTTACAGCAGAGGAGGGTTTGACAAATGAATTAGTGGTTATGTTAATGACAAATGATATGAGACAGAGCAAAGCCATAAAGGTAACATTAGGTAATAACTCATAAGCTAACATGAAAGAAGACACCTGTCGTGAGAATTAGTTAGTTGTTTAGTATGTAGACCAACTCTATAATAGTAAAAAGGTTTGAAGAGAAATCTGTTGAACCCCGCTTCTAGCGGCCATCTTTCTTCTTACAGCCTCTAGATGGAGATTTTTTCTCGTTACTATAACAAAACATTCTTGTTTCTTCCCTGTTCTGCTTCTTCCCCAGAAATCAAATATCTTCCTAGGATGTCTTTCCGGTGAATTCTTTCATTCTTCTATTTTCATTTTATGTTTAGTTTCTCCGCAACATCAGGAGAGTTGCCACCAAATACTATTATCAATATTCACCCAACATCTCAAATAGCCCAGATCTATGACTCTTTTCACCGCAAGATATTTGTGTAACTTCTCCCTTCATGTTACAATCTGAGATGATCATCATCTGTTGGCGGACACATTATGCACTTCTGTAAGCAAAGTTGCATCTTTATGTGATCATTGTATATGTTGTGTTGTGTTCTTACACTATTGACAGTATAATAGATAGAACCATATTGTGTTTCCAGAGAAAATAACAAGGTATAGTAAGAAACGATGGCTTTTCACCCTATGAGAGCTTACTCTGTGGGAAATCCGCCATTAGCGGAGAAAATAACAGAAGATCCTGTGACAAATAAAACAGCTCAGAGCACGGTGACATGCGGGTACCAGACTCATATTGGAGGCTATTTGCGTAATGTGACGGTTTTGTGGTGCAGGAATCTTATGAACCATTCTCTAAGCATTATGGTAAGCAGCCTGGAAGGTGATTTCCATTACAGCTGCAAGATTGACCTGAAGCCTTGGCACTTCTGGAGCAAAAAAGGGTACAAGTCCATTGATGTTGAGGGAAACCAAGTAGAGATCTATTGGGATCTTCGTTCAGCTAAGTTTTCTGGTAGCCCTGAGCCGTATGCAGATTACTATGTGGCTTTAGTTTGGGAAGAAGAGGTTGTGTTGTTGTTGGGAGATTACAAGAAAAAGGCTTATAAGAGAACAAAATCAAGACCAGCCCTCGTTGAGGCCATCCAGTTTTACAAGAAAGAGAATGTGTTTGCGAAGAAAAGTTTTGCTACCAGAGCTAAATTTGATGATAAAAAGAGGGAGCATGACATAGTAGTGGAGAGCTCAACCACGGGGCCTAAAGACCCTGAAATGTGGATTAGCATAGATGGGATTGTGTTGATTCATATCAGGAACCTGCAATGGAAATTCAGAGGAAACCAAACTGTGTTAGTAGATAAGCAACCCGTACAAGTTTTCTGGGATGTTCATGATTGGCTGTTTAGCAGCCCTGGCACAGGCCATGGCTTGTTTATCTTTAAGCCTAGTGCACCTGAATCAGAAAGTGAGGGCAGTAGCCAAGGTGCTGAGAGCGATAACAGTACTGGGAGCAGGTACCACTCCACAAAAAGTTCTTCAGCACCTGAATTCTGCCTGTTTCTTTATGCATGGAAGATTGAATGAGGTTAATACATTCGCATTGACTAGAGATATTGGTGGATTTGAACCCTTCTCTTGTTGTATATCATGTTCATTATGTCCAATTATCTGGGAAGCTGTGAGATTAATTGCCTAGCTTAAGGGGAGAGATAGGGTGAGGTTAGGATTTATCTTAGGTGATCTAGCCTACTATTTGTTTAATCTTATAACTCAGTTATACAATTGTCAATCATTATATTTTTTATTTAATATAATTAATGGCTTATTATTCTTTTTATATATTCTAATCTTTTATCCTATATTTTCTGCAATGACTATTTTGTTCATTGCAAGTGAATTGTTTGATACATTCAAAGCAATCAAAACTCGAAAGAAATTAATGGAGCTGGCTTTGTGTAACAATTTTTCACTTGCAAGACAAAATAATTTCGAAAAGATATGAGCCCCTAAAAAAATCAATACGTTGCAGACTCCATGTTAATGGGGATAATGTAGTCATTGTATATTTTCATTCCTACAAAAGAGGCCATCAATTACATTGTTTGTAGTTTTTTCATTGGAAGCTTTGATATCCTTTTCCCAAGGCAGTTCATTTATATGCTTTTCTATCCGCTCCAGCTAGAAACTGAGATGACTGTCTCAGTGGTGCGATTGCTGAGTGCAACTCCTTGTGATAATTGAAAATAATGAGCGCTACATACTTGTTCCATTTCAATAGGAAAAAGCTGTTAGAGGTTTAGGTTGTCTACTTATCTTTGCCCAGACAATTAATATCCTCTGTTCCTGACATTGAGAAACCAAAATTTGTCTTTGAAGATGTAATCACCAAGAAATTTGATTAAAAATAAAATAAAATTCATTAATCCAAATGTTATTCCTCAGTTTATCTAGTGACATATCGGATCTCACAAAAAAATTATAAGAATGATTCTATAAGTGGAAAAGAAAAAATAGTTCAGAGTAAACCAGACATTAATATCACCTTCCAAAACACTTCATTATTGAAGAAGTAAGAATCGAGGAAGATCCTCCAGGGAAGTAGGAAATAGCATAGGATGATAGTGCAATGACCTAACAAGATTGAAAAAACTTCAGTTTCAACCCAAGGCCAAATTACTTTTGCTACAAAATATATGAAGCAACAAATGTTCAAAATTCGGATAAAACCATGAATCTCTTAAAAGGGTTATAGAGATTTACTATCCCAAACCTATAGCTTGCACTAAAGACATCTTAAAACAGATCAAAAACAGGCACCCAACCTGATCAAGCCTGTAGCTTGTTCCGTAAGGTGAGATTAAACCACACTACTACATAAACAGAGATCATAAAGAAAGCAAAAGAATATACTGTAAATGTAAAGGTTAAAGTACCTGCAACACAGAGAAGATTACAGAAAGAAAGTAACTGTGAAGCACCATGGAGACATAGATAGTTCCTACCATGCTGCTGATAGATCCCAATGTAAAAGGAAGCCTCTGAAAGTAAAGAGAGAGAAGGAAATAATAAATGTATGGAGCATTTCAGAAGCAAAAAGACAAATATCTCTACAATTTCAAAGGCCTGCATAAATTGACCAAGCAAGAAGAGACACAACTAGTTAGATTACCTCTTTGGATGTCATGTGAGCAAGCTGATATTTAGGACCTTTTAGAGCGAAGAATGAACCAAAAATGAGGGCACAACCAACAGTGAAGCAAATGGCAAATTTCTGAGGCACCAAAACTATGACCGGAAGGAACATGGTGAATGCAATGAAGATAAAGAAAACGCCAGCACCAAGAAGTGAACCAAAGCACATAATAGATTTCCCTGAATCAACATTGCTAGTAGCAGACTGAAAACTCCCCGTTAAATCCCTGCCTCCTTTCGAATCCCTAAAGTCAAATCATTCAAACAAGAACATGCCAGATCAAGCATTTATCTTCTTCTAAACAATAGAACAACTAAGTGACAGTTCAGGTTGCTAGTAGCTTAAGAAATAATCAGTTCTGGCTGAATCGGATTACAAATTAAATTGTAAGATGTTTGGTAAACCATGTTTTTCAAAGCTGCTGCTGTGCTTTTTGAAAGCAGCATAGATGTGTTTGACAAAGAAAACTATTAAAGATTGTTGTTCATTTAAATTACCAAAAATGTGCATAAATTGACTATATTGTACTCCTCACAATGCGATGAAACTCGTCGCATTTCATCCACTAACGAAATCTACATGTTAGCTTTTCTAAGCATACAATCCACATCCAATCAGCGTATTGGAAGAACTGAAATTCATCCAAATCACTATCAACATAAACATACACAACGAGCAGAGAGTGAAATTGGTTTAATGTAACTTACACGCTGAAAGTGCCGGAGACTTTATCGGTGGTTTTATGGTCGGCGGATTCGAGATCGAACCCGGAGGAATCGGGGTCCTGTGAAGAAGCTGCGGCGTACGAGTTCCAATCGGCAAGCAGAGACGACGTCTTTGGTACTTGGTCGTCGTTGAAGGTGGCGCTGCTTGGACCTCCTGTGAACCACGCCTGTGCTGTTTTCTGCATTTTCGTTTACACTGAAAATCGCCGTCGATGGGGCAGAGATCTCTGCTTCCACGATCTGATTGTTGCGATTTGGCGCCAGCTTGCAACTGTTAATGCGTGCTACTATCGCTCAACACGGTGCGTGCCATGCCGACAGGATCTGTTGTTTTTTTCATTAAGCAAATTAATTTAAAAGAAAAATCAAAATCAAAATCTTTCTACTTCCACAGATGTGAAATTTTAATTATGATAAAAGTATTATTTATTTATATTATCAAATGCAATTGATCAAAGTTTTTAACTTCAAATATTAAACTATATACTGTCACTTTCTCTATGAAAGAGTACTTCTATGTACTGGTGCACCTGTATAAATTATCATAGATGAATCAAATTTGAAAATAAATTAACCCATGATTATATATTTTAATTTAATGCAGATAATTAATAATTATATAATAGTATCACATTAGTTTATTTTTATCATTTTAATATAAAATTATTTTTATATAAAATAGGAAATTTAAAATTGATTTTAACAATTTTGAATGACAAAACATTTCAACAATTTTTTAAGATATGTCTCAAAGGGCAAAGTAATATGTTAACCAATAACTTATAGTTGGTTTGGTGAAAATATATATATATATATATATATATAATTAATATAAAAAATTTCCTTGGAGTTTTGTTATTTACCATATTGTCCATGAATAAAACTACACCGTTTAGGACGAAACAAATACAAATCAAATTGTTCGCTGTCCGACCTTGCTTTGTTTGACACAAGAAGCATAAGGGCGAGGGCAAAGATGAAGGTAGCTCCAAAACTGATCTTCCTCTTAAGAGATTCAGAAGGCTTGGTTGCAGCCATCGCTAACTCTCTACACTCTAACCCTAATTCATCGCTTCGTAGACTGTAAGTTATTGGGATTGTCTTTGTTTTGTTTTAACCAAATCAATTATTTCTTAAGAAGTAATAGCTGTTGATGGTGTTTTCTTCATTATTTGCAGAGAAGAACCATTCGAGTTGTCACTAGAGGGATATGGAATCAAACAACACAAAGCATGCGGTCAGCTTGTTCACTTTGTCGACGATAAGGGCAATTATCAGGTACTCTTTTTTTTTTTCCTAACAATTTTGGATTTCTGTTTCTTAAATACACCAATGAAACTTTTGAAATGATACGGTAGTTTAAGGTTCAAATTAGAAAAAGCTTTATTACAGGCCCGCTAATGTTACTGCTTCTGTATCACTCCCAGTAAGCTTTTTGCTTCTGCTACTCCATCAAAGTACAAATGAAGAATTCACATGGAGGGTTGTTTTAGAAATGAGAGATGAAACTCATTATTTTTTCATAATTCTATGTTGTAGCGGTTCATAATCGATTTAAGGACTCCTTTTGGCCATTGCTTTTGTAGATAGTGACACACATTGCAGTGGCTTAGGGAATTGTTGGATGCTACATAAAAGCCCTTGATGCCTTCGTGTATTTGTCTTGTAAAATGGCTGTGTAGCTGATGTGTTTGTGCTTTACTTCGACGGCCAACTACTTACTTGATTGCACCAATTCAAATTGTAGAAGAACTACGAAGAGAATACAGAGGAGGTGACTGGATGCTGTGTAAAATAATGGATGTGTTTAATTTCAGGATGGAATTGAGAAGCATGACTAATGTCAATTTAGAGTGGTGAAATATTTGTTTTACTGGGGGTAGGAGCATTCGTTTGAGAAATAAGTTGAAATCTTGTGCTTTGAGTAGGATTTACTGATTCTGTGTCCCTGACTTTGCTTGTTGAAACAATTTTTAGCACCTAACAAGCAGAGTCACATCGCCTATAGGAGGCTTGTTATCCTCAAGTATGAATAAATCATGTGCAATATAACTGATCTTCATGTTCAGTTTTAAAACCATAAATAATGAATTATCGTGGAGGGTTATCAACGTGTAAAACATCTGCAGGATTACTGCAATTAGATCTTTGGCATTCTTTCTGGATCATGTTAAATTGTTTTTTCTAGAAGTTCAGGACAATTATCATGTAGTTTTCTTTTTTCATAATGCTGTTCTCGCAAAACAGTCTCTGTTTTGTCCCATGTATATACTTCGGTCCACCAATTTTATCTTAGAAAAGTTCTTACTGTCAATTTTAATGGTTGGCCTACATCATAACATCTATAACATTTAGCAAACTTAAATCTTAGATGTTCTTTCCGGGCCATGTTTGATTAGTTTTTTCATATACAAAGAAATAGGAAATTGATGATGTCCATGGTAGTTTTTGTTACTGAGCTTTCACCCATCTCTCCTGCCCACGTTTCCTTTTCTCAAAATCTTTGTGTAACTTTAAGAAGTTGTGTTTTGACATGTAGACAGGCAGGTTCAGACCATCAATTAAAGCACATATAAAATTAGCACCTTAAATTTGTGGGTTCTTCATTCCTTTTTTTGTTCAGGTCTCAGAGTTGCTTCTGCAAAATTATGAGCCACCAATATTGGTGTGTGCGATAAATGAAGTTCTGGCACAATTAACTGGCGAAACATCATCTCCGCCTGCATTGCTAGTCCCCTTTGTTGTTGAATCATCAAAGCTTAAGGGGGAAAGCAAAACGTTGGCAGCAAGTAAAAACAAATCTTTGATCTATGGCTTGCAGATAGGTCCAGAGACGGACATAACTAAGGCCCTGGCTGCCAGAACCCAGAAGCCGCCACCATCATTGCAGATTCATCGTGAACCTCTAGCCTGCTTTATGCAGCTGGTTCGCATCCTGAAGTTGCCAACTTTTATCCTTATTGGGCAGAGAAATACAAGCCTTTCTGATAGCAGTTTAGGAGAACTTGAGGTATTCATTCTTTGACTCACACTAAGGCGTAGAAGCCATGTCTTTCTTTCTTTCTCTTTTGTTATTCTTTTAAAAAGGTAATCTATTATTCTCCCAGAATTTGACCAAGGAAAGGATTGTATACTAGTTTATTAGAAGTTTGATGGAGTAATAAAAAATGTTTTTAGCTTCATTACCTTTTGATGATCAATGGCTATTTTATCAGCTAAATCTTGATGTTTGATTTTCCAGATACTGTATGAGATAGGTGAGCTTTTGGGTAGCAACACTGGTTTGTGCTTTTTAAAAGACAAAACAACGTGGAATCCAACGAAGGCGTCAAAGGATGTTCAAGAGCCATGGCGGGCTTTGTATGGTTGAATCTTATGTGTTGAGCATTAGAGTTAGATATGACCTACCATTCGGTATATCTGGATGACAGAACTCTCCCCACTTTGTGTTTCATTTATATATTTGTGGAGAAACGAAAAAAATTGAAAGAAACTTTTGAGATGTCAATTGCTTTGTTGAGATGCTCTGCTGCCTCACCAAGGTCCTCCTCGTTGGGCTTCATTTTCTTTTTTAAAAAAATCCCACCTGGCAAACATTTTAATAAAATAACCTTTTTTTAATATTAATTTACACAAAAAAGAGTTTAAATTAAATAAAAAAACTATTCACTTTAGGTTAAATAAATGCAATAGAAAAACATTTGAGGGTACTAAAAATGACATCAACAGTATTAAAATCATTTATGGTTTTTAAATATATCTTAAATTTAGAATTAAGATTCTTTTAAGTAAAATAAGACTGTCAGCAAGTTACGAGATAATATAAAATTTTATTTTAAAAAATAAACTAATATGCATGTGAAGCTCCAAGTCTTAAAGTCCAGTATAAATCGAAAACGTGCATCAATATAATCATGTTCAAAACACCCATAAAATAAACATTTAAATCAATTAATCAAATAAAAGCAAAATTAACATGGTAATAGTTATTAAAACAGTTAAATGTTTAATAAAAATTCTTTGCTCACTTGATCCCACTTAAAAACGTCTTTTCAATTTTGTTATTTTCTCTTATTTTTGTATAAAAAGAAAAAAAGGAAACTTGTAAAGACCAAAGAGTCATTGGCTTTTGCTCTAATTTTTAAGAAAGGAAGGGGTAAAAAAGGAATGAAAACTTTGCCGTTCCGTTCAATTCAAATTCCCTCCCGAAAACTTTCCCGCAAATTAACGAATTTTGCATTTTAAAAACGGGGTATTTACTCTCAACCCCCCATTAAATTTTTTAGTTAAACCAAACATCCCACTGAATTTTAAACTAAAACTAAT
>JANKKB010029550.1:0-25565 GCA_026225775.1 Bursera palmeri | reverse complement strand
TTTTACAATAAAATAATAAATAGTGGTGGACTCTACCACTATCAAGTGGTGGGCCCCACCACTACTTTCATAACAGTTTTGAATATTCAAAACATCTAGAAAAACTACGGCCCTTCCGTCTTTGAGATTTGTCAAATAGAAGACCAATTATATGTGAAATATTGAGATATTTCTAAAGTCCTAGCTTATTAGAGAAAAACCTTGGTGCAGTTCCTGCATCAATCATGGCGCACCAACTTAATGTATATTCAGTTTACTATCCACTAACCCAGAATATATAATACTCCTCTCAATATCTTGGTAAAAAATAATGATTTTTTTATGTCTGGACTGTTAGATTGACAAATATTTTTTTTTTTTTATTGTCAGTCCTTTTCGAATTGTTGAGCATTAAAAACTAAGATAAAAAAAAAAGAAAAAGAAAAGCAATAACGTAATAATATCTAAATTCTTTAATCTCTAATCCATTTTTAAAACATCAATTTAATTCTAAGTATTTGTTAGAATTATTTTTAAAAATAGATGTTTATTCTTTACTTAATATTAAAATTGAATTTGTTTCTCAAAGGGCGAGACTCAGAGTTCAGACAGCAAAAGGGACAGAGATTGCCAAAGAAACAAAACAAGTCCCCGTTAAAACGCTATCGCAATTCGCAACTAGCAATCCACTCAGGTCTCTCCACATTCTCCTCGTACGCCCTCCACTGTTTCCTACGCTCTTTCAGCGCGTGCGGTGTGCTAATGCTTCTCACTCGGTCTCCGCCTAGAAGTTTTCTGGTCAACTTTTCATCAAAGTCTTGCATACTTGTAATTTCATTCCATCTTCCCTTTCTCTTGCTCGTTAAGAAACTTTAATAATTGTAACTCGAAACCAACAAGAAGGATCCAACAAAATTTCCTTTTTCTTCTTTAATTATCAAAATAGTTAATTAATATTATTATTGTACTGTGTAAATAATCGTTTTCTCTTCATATAAATAACATATTTTTAGTAGTCTCTCTTTCTCTCTCTCAATCATCAGCTAAAAGTTGCAGTGTTGATTGCTCTGCATTTACATGGAGTTTTTCCCCGAGACTAAAGCAGTGAAACTTCGTAGCCACCTGGACAAGTACGTTGTTTTAGACGACGATCAGGAAACGGTTCGTCAAAGCAGAAATGGCTCGTCAAAGAGAGCGATATGGTATGTAGAGTTGGTCCAAAACAAAGACAACGTTGTTCGTCTCAAAGGCTGCAACGGCAAGTACCTGACGGCGTCTGATGTTCCGTTTCTTCTGGGTATGACTGGGAAAAAGGTACTGCAAACTGAACTGGAGAAGAACATGGACTGGAAGATTGAGTGGGAGCCCATAAGAGACGGGTTTCAGGTCAAGCTGAAGTCATGGTGTGGCAAATTTTTACGTGCGAATGGAGGGACGCCGCCTTGGAGGAACTCGGTCACTCATGATGAGCCTCATAGTGGGTCGACAAAGAACTGGATTTTGTGGGATGTGGAGGTGGTGGAAGTGCCTGAAACGGGGTCGTTTAAGGAGTATTGGTCGACTGTCTCGAGCTTTTCTTCAGTTTCTGATGATGTTTTGGAGGTTTTGTCGGATGATTTTTTGGGTTCAGGACCTGAGTCACCCATGTCAGTTGTGTCATCTCCTTTGAAGTCTTCCAGGTTCTCAGTTTTCTCCGCACAGTCGCCAAGAAGATTATCCTCAAAGCAGGTATGCAAATCTCTATTCAATCTTCCTACAAACTTGTGAATGAATATAATTTATGGTCTCTGCTCAATCTTAGGTTACATCTCTATATATCATGATCATCCATTAATTTCGTACAGTTAAGGCTAATTAAATTATTGATGGTGTAAGACAGATTTTTGGTGTTCAGGAAAAGGCTAGGATTAGTACTTGTTTTGAACTTTCAAAATCTATATTTTGCGTTTAAAATGCCTTAATTAATGAACAAGAGTGACATACCCTAATGAGAACGTTACTGACTATTTGCCTTGTGCGCGAGGACAGTAGGACAGCTTTCGATTCTTAATAAATGGTAGACATTAGCCACTCATATCGGTCAAGGGCAAGTGTGAAAAGGCCAAGCGTCTGCCCGCAATTGAATTCTGTTATTATTAACTAGATGCGTCAGGAATAAAGCAAACATTAACTCCCTCTAGGACACCTCAAACTCACACACAAACGAAATGATATGCCCTGCCCTGTGCTGCCCATTTTGGGAAAATTATGGGCAAACATCTTCAAAGTGGAGTGTAATCCTTTCCAACCAATATGAGTGTGGAGTGTAATCCTTTCCAACCAATTAATATGAGATTAAAGCAAAGTGCAATTGTTTCAATATAGACGCCTGGCTACCAACCCATGAGCACTACTTAAAAGAAAGCACAGTTAACTCCCACTAACTGCAGAAACTAAAACCAGTTGATAGATTTGGTCAAGTTTTGTTTCAGTCCTATCCATTTGCTCCATTGTTTTGGTGTTATTAGTGAACTCAACACGTCGTCATCATTCATCAGCTTGCTAGCAGGTTTACGTCTTTATCATGTACCCAATTGCCGGTAGCAATGAATGCGCATACATACAAACTCTATTACGTACAAATACAAGTTACCCAGTAGCCCAAAATAAAAAAAACCAAAAAAAAGACATAAGATCTTCACTTTGTACTACTTCTCTACGTTTGTTCCTGTAATAGGGGCCCTATCCATTATATCTTATTGTTGATCCTTAACTGGTTTTTGGGTCCTAATTAACAAGCAAAAACGTAGAACTGGCATATGTTTGTATGTGAGTTGTAGGCTTGAGAGGTAGAATATTTCATGGGTCTTATCGCTTTTGAGTTAGTTAGAATATTAAATAATGGACTTGAGGCTCTTTCTTCTGCGTAAAAGCAACCTAAGCCATACCCTACTTTGTTGAAATATGTAAAATGTTGATTTAATGTGATAATTCTATAATTAATAGCAGGAAACTGTATGCTAGATCGATAAAACAAACCGTTTGTTATTTTAATATATAAAATAAATAGTGATGTCATTGATACTGATGTGGCGAAGGCCAACCACTAGATCTATATCTAAGAGTCGGAAATTTTTTTTCTATAAAATATTTAGAGTTGCACACGTACGCTAACGAGGCAGCCTTCAATTGCATGCATGGAATTTTTTCTTCAAGGAGTTGATAAGAAAATTTTCAGACAGTGAAAGATCGAGTCGGTTTGTTTAAACTGACAATCGTCCATAACTACATCAACTCGTTGTTTGAAACTATTAAAACCATCCTAGCTTCACAGCCTAACACGAAATTTCCCGAAACATGGAGTTTCAGTTTGATGGCCGAAGTGGCCGAGGCTGACACGAAAGACGAAACGCAGGCTCGACAATAGTAAATGAAAATTATAATTTAAAGCCACGTAGATGGCCGCGTCGTTTTCACCGCGTGTCTCCATTTTCATCAATGGCTGGCTCTGACTAATGCTCCAACTAGCAAGCTCCTCTCTCTTTCCTTTTCCCCATTTATTTTGTATATATTAAAAGAGTTGCTACAAACAGATTTCAACGCCGTGCACATGTGAATGACCTAAACCCATTACTCATCTGTCTGTAATCTACCTTTCTGATTTCAATTATCCAAAACTTCAGCGTTTCACACACTTCGTTTTCACAGACCATTTCTAAATCCAACAAACATCGAAGTGGGATGGATTTCTTCCACAAAGCAAAGGCGGTGCGGCTACGTAGCCATCACGACAAGTTTCTTATTGCCGGGGAAGATGAAGAGTCCGTCACGCAGGACCGCAGCGGTTCGTCCAAGAATGCGAGGTGGACTGTGGAGCCGGTGCCCGGATCGCAGAACATCATCCGTCTCAAAAGCTGTTATGGCAAGTATCTCACGGCGTCCAACCAGCCTTTCCTGCTTGGCATGACTGGTCGCAAAGTGATTCAGAGCCTGCCCAGAAGGCTCGACTCTTCTTTGGAATGGGAGCCCGTCAGGGAAGGGAATCAAGTGAAGCTCAAGACCCGCTACGGTAATTTCTTGAGAGCTAATGGTGGGTTGCCACCGTGGAGGAACTCGGTGACTCATGATATTCCTCACAGGACTGCAACTCAGGATTGGGTTTTGTGGGAAGTTCATGTTATTGAGATTCAAGTTCAATCTCCAGGTCCTCAACAGGCTCCGCCTCCTCTATCTGTTCAACATTCTGATTCTTTAGATTTTGAGTCCAATTCTCCTTCTGCTGCTTCGTTCAAATCTGCAAACTTTTCGAGACAAGAGGTAAAGTTGGCGATCTACGCTATTCTCAATTAATATTTTGTTCTGAACTGTATTGTCTAAATATATTGATGCTTGTGGGTATAATGATTTTCAGTCGAGTGATTCTTATGTTGGTTCGCCACCAAAGTCTGATGGGAGGACTATATACTATCATGTGGCGGATGAGAGTGGAGAGGTTGATGATGATTCTCAAGAGGGATATGCAATGACTTTTAAGGGAACAGGAGTTGAAGAATTGACTCAAAGATTAAGGGAAGAGTTGAGTGTTGAGGACATTGTTGTGTGTACTCGAAGTCCTTTGAATGGAAAGCTTTTTCCCCTGCGCCTGCAGCTTCCTCCCAACAATGCCGATATGCATGTTGTTGTAGTTCCATCATCCTCAAAAGGTGAGATTTTCATTTTTTAGCTTTTTTGTTTATTGATCATTTTGTGATCTAATAGTGAATTCCTTGTTCTGATCTTGATGGAAGTTCTGATTTTGTTATTAGTTTGGGATAAAAATTTTAGTTCTTTGTCCATCTTAAGATCTGTTTGATTCCAGGAAAAATTATAAATTCCATCCTTTCAGTGTTTGGTATGGGAAGGCTTGTTGTAGTGTTCGTATGAATTTGCTCCAATTTAGGATTAATCGTTATGGTATACAAGGTAATTCATTGAAAATGTTATAACTTTTTTCTGTTAGTCATTGCTGGGTTTGAACACTGATCATTTGGTGCGTTTGCCTTGTGTCTAGCCAAACCAATTCTTATATAGTTTACTAACTCAGAAGAACACATGTCATAGTTCTAAAGTTACTTCTAATCTATTTGGTATAGTACATAAGAGTGTCAAATCACTTCATTATCGTTAAATGAGGGCTTTCCCAGCTATGTTAATATCTAATCGTTGATATACACTAATTGTGATTTATGAGACTCGTTTTTGTTATTTCAAGACTCATTAACCAAGAGGGTTCGGCCTATCTATAGGCTTTAGATGTTTAATTGTACCACTGTTGGAATTCAGTATATTGGCAGGGAATTTGAAAACTGTTAGCATTATGTGTATGGGTACTATGTTATTGGTCTCGACCATAAATTTCTGATGATAGGGGCTCTAGTTCTTCTGTTGCACTTTTTCAGGACTTAAGATGACAGATGAGCCAGTAAGAGAAAATTGGAACAAATGCAGGTGTAAACATATATTCCCTCAGTTTTACTTTAGAGATCTTTCCGATCTATTACTACATGGTGTTAAATTAATCTGATAACTGGCCATAACCAAGGATATTTGGATGAACGATTTTGGATAAATGAGAATGTGAAAGATTTTATGTACTTGTTTTAATGATATTAACTGATATCTTCATTTTTTTTGGTTATTTCAAACTCTTGAGCCAGGTTGCAATTGATGTTGCATCTCTAGTTTTTGCCTTTAGGTCTGTGCCTAATTTGAATACATATGTAATTATTTTTCAAGGAACATTAGGCATAAAAAATTATATTTCAATTAAAAGCGATGATTTTGAAAAATTTGGTTACGATTGCTGCAGCTCGGACTCTCTGAATTGTCTAACTTTAAAACTTGATTCTGAGGAATCTCTTATGTGTATTACCATTTCCAAGTTTTTACTCTGATTTAAATGGTGGCTTCTCTCATTTTGTTGTCTTACCTATTGCATTTTTTTCTTTGGTGTTTCAGTGGCGAGAGAGTTTTCAAGCCAAGGAATTCCATCCTGAAATGCATTAAAATGGTCATCATGGTGCTTTTGCATATCTACTGGCAACCACATGTCCTGTACATTCCATTTCAGCCCCACTGATGTGCTAGTTGAAAGCATCTAAGGAGTGTTCCTTTAGCCTATTGTTTTATACAGATAGCAGGACCTTCGATAAAGTCTGGCGATGGGAAGAATACATATGTGAAACGTTTTTGTCCCAACTGAGGGTCATTACAGCACTATATCCCCTTGTAATGCTCCGAATTTTTTTCAGCTTGGAAGAATTATTCGTACTTAAATTCCTTAGTTGGTTCATTGATCAATTTTGTTGTAAATTTTTTTTGGCTTTTCGGTCAACTTTTTTCACTTGAAAAATGTTTGGATTGCGGCTTGGAACATCCAGGTGCTTGCAGTCTTGTAATACGATATTCATATCGTTAAATCACAATTGTAATCTTGGCTTGAGATTCTCTTGTTACTCTTCATATTATGATGGGATCAAGTCAAGCATAAGGGCACGTGCAAGGACAATCTTCATTTGCTGCTTGGTATTGAAAGTGAGTACAAAAGCAAAGCAAACAGATGTAAAAAACCTTCAAGGGTTGATGACTGGGCGTGCGACTGTATAATTCCGAAAGCAAAGTGGATTGAAACAGAGTCTAATTGTAATTTACAAACGTGAGGAAGACGTCAAATTCCCAAAGTTATTTGTCTAGTAGTTCTGAATGATCCGAATAATGGTTAGAAACCAACGCAGAAAGTCGCATATACAAACAATATTCATCAAAAAGTAGGCATGTGCATTTGCAAGTGGGGTTGTTTGTGAGTTGTAGACTTTTAATTAATTGAAGAAGTTAATGATTTCACTGTTGGTGGGTTTTGGACGCCATTCACGCCTGAGAAGCAGGTAAAAAAGATTCGCCACTACCAAAGTGTTTGACATGTTTGCCCCCGGCCTTCACGAAATGATATAATGGTAGTGATTGGGTTAACCACTATCTAAAGCCTATTAATTGAAATCCAAATCAGCGTTTTTCATACATGGACTCTGGAAGAAGCCAATTTGTCCAATGGAAAAATCAAAGAAGAATTGTACACAATTTAAGATTTCAACTTATTAATTTAAACCAATTTGATGTAACATAATGGTCCTAGCATTTATTGCTTCATGGTTTCTTTGCAAGTGATAATTATTAAACAATTATACACACAATTTTCCTTTTTCTTCTGGTTACACGTACAAGTAAATAGTATACAATCCAACTTACAAATAGGCCTTGTATGAGTATGAATGATGCACTCTCTTATACAAAAGCCATCACCAATAATCCATGCATGAGCAGGAGCCATCTTTGAAATGATGAAATCTGGCACGATCTCTCACAATAATCTCAAGATGGAATATTTTCGAGATCAATTTAGTTACCTGGTGGCAGTCATTGCATACACGAAGATTCTTAAAAACACGCATTGGCAAGCCTGGTTTCAAGTTCAAGATCCCCAGAGCAATGGCAAGTCTCTCGCTATGCAGCCTGAGTGAGTGTTTTTTACCATCATTGAGCTCATCAACCATTGTCGCTTGTGAATAGTCAGGTGAATACCCTACTAACTTCAGTCTTTCATCAATCACATCCAAAACCTCGTATATTTGTTTAGTTTGAGGATGAGAGGTATCCCCAGCAAAAAATTCATGGGCAATACCATTTATCTCTATTGAACTACAGCCAGGCTCTTTCATCACACCTTTATCAGTCATCAATTTCCTAATTAATCCAACATCATTCCACCTGCTGGCTGATGCATAAACTCTGGACAAAAGCACATACACACCACTGCAAATTCCTCCTTCTGATTCAAGAATCTGTTTGGCTACTTCTTCACTTAGCTCCACGCTTGCATTTTTCTTGCAACAAGCATCAAGAAGACTCCTCCAGATCACAGCATCAGGTTTCATAGGCATATTTGATACAATGTCAAGGGCTTCATCAATGTGCCCAGCTCGAGCAAGAAGATCAACAAGGCATCCATAGTGCTCCAAGGCAGGTGAAATATTATACTCTTCTATCATCACATTAAACAACTCGCGGCCCTTGTTAACCATCCCTCTATGTTTACAGGCATTTAAAACACCAACAAACGTGATTGAATTGGGCAAGAAGCTCTCAACTTTTACCAACCGAGCAAAATATTTCAGTGATTCATCAGCCTTCCCGTGCGTGGCAAATCCTAGAATTATTGAATTCCATGAAGTTATATCACGGTTAGGCATGCTCTCAAAGACTTGTTGAGCTAATTCGAGCAACCCACATTTGCAATACATATCAACTAATGAATTGTTCATCAGAACATCGGAAACTATGCCAGAATCGCATTTTCTCAAAACATAAGCATGTGCCCACATTCCAAGAGACAAAGCACCCAAACCAGCACAAGCACTTATGATGCTCTGCAATGTATACCCATCAGGTTCAAAAGAGTTCAGCATTTGACCAAATAGTTTCAATGCAGATTCAAACTCACCAAACTGAACAAACGCATCAATCATAACATTCCACGAAACCATACTTCTGTCGAGCATACTCTCAAACACTTTCTCTGCCAAGTTCAAACACCCACAAGCAGCATAAAAATGGATCAAACTGTTGTTTATATAAACATCAGAGCCAAGCCCACGTTTCACAATCTGTGCATGAGCTTGTTTCCCCTCAAAGAAGGCAAACAGGTAAGCACACGCTTTTAAAGCAAAGGGAAAAGTATGCTTATCCGGCATAACATTTCCCTGCTCTAACATTCTAAAATAAAGCTTTATAGCTTGTTCTTTAGTGTCAACGTTTTGCGCATAAGCTCTGATAAGTGTGTTCCACATAAAAGAATTGGGGTTCTCGATTTGATCGAAAACACGAAATGCGTATTGAGGATCAGCAAAGGAGGCGAAATGGAGAATTCTACTGTAAAGAAACAGAGTGTGGTGATCGGATGGCAAAGTGGTGCGGAGAGTTTGAGCGTGGATTTGTTTAAGCTGAGACATGTTTGCACATTCAGTCAAAGAAAGGAGGATAAGGGCATTCTTGTTAGTGTTGCCGGCGACGGAGAGAGATTGGGTAGGTGGTGGTGGGCTTGGCGTAATTGCCAGGACCATTTTCACTGAAATGTCAAGTTCACGGCATAGAACTGTTTTCACTGCCTACAAGCTGATATTTTGGATAAAATAATACGAGGGGCAACCAAGTTTTGGGATAACGAACTCCCTCCAATGTTTGGAGGAATAAAAATATTCCCAAAATTTGGATGGAGTAACACAAGCACCCCTAGATTTAGAGGGCTTCTTCGTAAAATTTTTTTTACCCATATTTATCTTATTAAAAGTTAATAAAATAATAAATATTTTTATTTATATTAATAAAAAGTCATAAAATAATTAATCTAACAAAATAAAATATAAAAAATATTTATTTAATAGGATAAAAATATTATATTAAAACTAAAATAAAATTATATATCAAATTTATTATAAAATATTATTAAATAAGTAAATATATTAAATTTTTACAATTTTTGAAATCTAAACATTGTCTTTAGTTTTATTAATGGGCAAGAACCTTTTAGTTAGAATCTAACAAATCATATTTTCTGAATAAGAATATTTATTATTTTGTAAACTTTTGAATAAGATAAATATGGGTAAAAAAAGTCTTTATTAAAATATTATATGAATCTATGAGTATTTATAATACTTTATCGAAACAAAGTTTGGGCTTTTAGGAAAGTGACCAACTTAATATGGTCTCAAAGCCATAGTGACTTAACGGTTTAGGTTCGAATTTAAAAAAGAGAGGGCGTATTAGAGGCTTAAATATTCAAGATAAGTCCACAGCTACAAGCTTGAGCTTTTAGAAAAGTAGCAAACTTATAAATATTTATATTATTATTCCAAACATAGGAGAAAATTTATTTATCCCGATAATATTAATATCAAAAGTAATAGTACTTAATGACATCAAATATATGATAGAGTGAATATATAAAATTCAACATAATAAATATTAATTTATTCATTTTACCAATTACTTGATGTCATATCATTTTATATATAAACTGTATATAAGATTTTGTATACATAATATTACTCTTATATCAATTTCTTCAAATTATTTCTTTTTCTATATTTTTAAAACTAATTTATCACATGTCTCTTGATTTTTCCAATTTAAATTTTATATGTCAAAATGACTTAATAATATATATTATTATGTTTTAGAATGAATAAATATCATCGACCAACTCTACTTTTTTTTTTTTTTTTTTATTCATATAAGACTTTTACCCTTTGTGCCTTTTTATCTTCTCTCATTCTTAAGTTTTAAAAAAATATTTTCTCAAGTCCTTTAGTTAAAAATTCTGTTTGTTATCATCTATATTTCAATAAATTTACTATTTTATCATTATTAATACAAGTAATTATCATTTACCACCCCTACCTTTTTCTATTTTTTCACTCATTTGAGACGTTTGCTATTTTTCTCTTCTCTCATCCTTAAGTTTTGAAAAAATCTCTTTTCAAATCCTCCAGATAAAAATTCTGTTAGTTAACATCTATTAAGCTATATATTTCAATAAATTTATTATTTTACCCTTACTAACATATATAAAAAAATGACTTAATTTTTAAAAGATAATATTAAATTAAATTATCAAATTACCTTAACATATATTAAAATTGCTTTTTCATGAATAATATTAACACATATTGGTATTTATTTCAAGGGTAATTTGATCATTTAATTTAATATTATCTTTTAAAAATTAAGTCTTTTTTATATATGTTGTAAGGATAAAATAGTAAATTTATTAGAATATGGAGGTTAATAGATTTTAACTAACAGAATTTTTAATTTGAGGACTTGAGAAGAGATTTTTTCAAAATTTGAGGATGAGAAAAGAGAAAAAATTGGAAAAAATATGGGTGGTAAATGATAATTACGCTTATTAATACATATAAAAAAATGACTTAATTTTTAAAGGATAATATTAAATTAAATGACCTAATTACCTTTAAAACATATTAACACATATTAAAATTACTTTTAATGGATAATATTAACACATATTGATATTCATTTTAAGGGTAATTTGGTCATTTAACTTACTATTGTACTTAAAAAATTAATTATTTTTTATATGGGTTAGTAAGGGTAAAATGATAAATTTATTAGAATATGGAGATTCATAGATGTTTATTAACAGAATTTTTAACTGGGGGATTTGAGAAGAGATTTTTTTAAAATTTAAAGATTAGAGAAGATAAAAATGGTAAAAGTTTCATATAAATAAAAAAAAAGGTAGGAGTGGTCAATGATAATTATTTGTTTTACAATATAATATTTACAAGCTTTATCAAAGAAATTAAATCACGAAGTAATTATAACTTAATGCAAATTGAAATAAAATATATGGATTTATCTTCTTGAATGGACTATGGGATCGAAACAAATAAAAAATTATTTAATTTTATATTATATTACACATATAATTATCTTATATAACCAATTCGATACCATCTCAAACAAAAATTATTATAAATAGATAATATAATAATAAATAAAATAAATGACTAGAATTTTATATGATGTAAAATAATAAATATAAATTAAGGACACTTGAATGATGATATAAATTAAGTAAGATTAATGGATTTCATCTTATCAATTAATTGAATATTATGTTTGTCTAATACACTTATGCCTTTGAGGATTAGAGTAATTAATTCAGATTCATAAATTTTCAAAATTAATATTTTAAAAAAATTCATCAACACAAAAAAAATCAATTTGTCTTTTTTTTTTTTTTATATTAAGAAATTTTAAGATTTTTTCAATGAAACAAAATCCAAAATTTTATAGTTGTAGTGAGTAGAAGATTATTTTAATTTGAAATATAAATGTTCTTGTCTTATATAAATGTTGCTACGAGGGATATCACAAGCTAATTTGTAATTTTTGGATTTTGGACCCATTAGCAAACGTTCACAACACAATAATTCTGAAATCGGATATAATATTATTTAGATTATATTTTTGGTAAGATTTGCTTAGCAAAAAATTATTGAAAAAAAAGAAAGAAAAGAAAATAGACAACGAAGGAATGCAAGTAGAACGATGTCGTTTAGTGAATAAAATAACAACCCCGTCTCGCCCGCCCCCACCCCCGCTCGACGCCGACCAGATTCTGTAACTGTATTCAAGATTCTGTGTGTGCTGTGCAGTCCAGCTACTTGCTTATCACTTCTAGTACTTCGCTGCACGTTCTCCTTTTAATATTTCTTAATTAATTTCTGATAACCTAACAAGCCTGTTACCCACCGTTTAACACGGCCACAACAACTCATTTTCTGTTTTTAATTAATTTCATATTTTAATTTATGATAAGAGAAGCTTTTGAATATGAAAATTATCAATGAAAAGTAGTTATAACTAACGAAAATTATCCAGAATTTAATTAAAATTTGAAATTAAAAATTGTCAATTTTGAACGGCCTAAATTGATGAAAATGTATAATTAGATAATATAGGATTTAAGAAAAATAAAAATAAAAAGAAAAAAATCTATTGGCTACGGTGATCTTATCAACAGACGAGCAGTAACTGCATCAGCATCCCTTAAAAATATCCACAAACGCGTGGCTTTAGCGTATCAAGATCGGGCGAAGCTTCCGCTACTCTTACTTGCGCGTTGGTGTTGGGGTCTTTGTCTTCGGCGCTTTGACGTGTAAAAGAATCGCGGCCGACTCGCCTTTACATTTGCAACGTCCGTCTCACTTCACCATTAACCACCACATTAAACGACAGCTCTCTATTCTTTTGCAGTCACGCAATTATTCGACCACTTTGACGGCAGCAACAATGGGAGTTGATTACTACAACCTACTGAAAGTGAGCCGAAGCGCCACCGACGACGACCTCAAGAAGTCGTACAAGAGGCTGGCGATGAAGTGGCATCCCGACAAGAATCCGGTCAACAAGAAAGAAGCGGAAGCCAAGTTCAAGCAGATATCGGAGGCGTATGACGTGTTGAGTGATCCGCAGAAGCGGCAGATCTACGATCTGTATGGGGAAGAAGGGCTCATGGCCACTGAGTTCGGTACTCCGTCGTATAACGGTGGCGGACCGAACGGTAATTCGAATTCTGGATTTAGGTATAATCCGCGTGACGCGGAGGATATTTTCGCCGAGTTTTTCGGCGGATCGAGCAGGAAGAGGAGCGGATTCTATAAAAACGGTTGTAACCCGGAGGTTGGGAGGAGTCCGGGGAGTGTAAAAGCGGCGGCGATTGAGAGTAAACTGTTGTGTAGTTTGGAGGAACTTTATAAAGGTGCTAGAAGAAAAATGAGGATTTCCCGCGTTGTTCCAGATGAATTTGGGTAATTATTTATCTATAAAACTTATATTTTTCTTAATTTTTAGCTCGTATTATCTAAATTTCGTAAAGAATTTGCAATGAAATTTTGACATATGTTAGGTTGACTTTGCCGAAATCAGAAAAATGAAAAATTTTTGAATCTTGTTTGCTTCTCTTGTAGTATTTCGTAGTTTATAGAACTGCTGGATTATTATTAATCAAAAAATGAGAAAGCAAACATATTTTTAATCCATTTTGACGAAGAATAATCTTGTAGAATTTCATAGCATTTACTATAGTTTGTTTGTTGGTTTGATGGAAAAGTATCTCTCTTGCAGTAAGCCGAAAACGGTTGAGGAGATCTTGAAAATAGATATCAAACCCGGATGGAAGAAGGGTACAAAAATCACTTTTCCGGAGAAAGGTAACCAAGAGCCTGGTGTAACTCCTGCTGATCTTATTTTTGTGGTGGATGAAAAACCTCATGCTGTTTTCAAGAGGGAAGGGAATGATCTGGTGATCAATCAGAGAATCTCGCTGCTAGAGGCCCTCACTGGACAGACTTTTAATTTGACAACCTTGGATGGGAGGACTCTCACGATCCCGTTGACAGATATAATCAAACCGGGTCATGAGGTTGTGATCCCGAAGGAGGGAATGCCCATCTCAAAAGATCCCAGCAAGAAGGGAAACCTTAAAATTAAGTTTGATGTCATGTTTCCATCAAAACTCACTGCAGAGCAGAAGTATGATCTGAAGAGGGTGCTGGGTGGAGCTGATAACTAGTTGGAAAGGCAGTGTGTGAGATGAAAACCATCCATAAAGCTGATTGATACAGAGTCAATTAGATGTAAATATGTTAAAAAGAAGAAGAAGATTGTGCATAGTAGGACGATGATGTTCGGAGCATCGCCAGCCAGCTAATTTAAGCAGTTTATTATTGATAGTGTATGGTGGAAGAAAGGATAATCCTTTAATCCTCTCCAACTGCCTGTTTGCCATCAGCTGATGTTGGCTTCTAATTGGAATTTGTATATTGTTAATGTAGTGGTGGCAGTCCTTTTTTGGTTAATATCGAATATGAAAAAACTTTTGTATTATGCATCTGGGTGATAATGAACAATACTCTCTTAACTGGTTTCAGATTCCACTTTTGCATTTCTTCAGAACTATATTGGAAACATGTTAACATTGCTCTATAGAATTCCCTTGTTGGGATTTTTTTTAGTGCTGGAATCGGTTTGATAGAAATTTTTAATTTTTGACCCAGTTATAGCACTATGTATTGAATAAGTTCCTCCTGTAAATCAATCCACCTTGTTCGAATTGATAACTATCTATCAAGCGAGTTTCATATAAATGCTTTAAACATATGGAAAAACTATTTTAATTTAAGTTGAGCCCAGGTGCTCATCATTATTCTAGACGGAAACGTTGCACTTCATCTTCTAAATATAGAAAAATTGCGGATGAAAACAGAACATGGTTCTTGATTGAATATTAACTTATCTTTCAGTCATAAATCAGAGTAACAGGCTTTGGATGATATTCCAAAGAATTATGCTCAACTCTTACAAGTTACAACGATAACGACAAAAAAAATACCAAAATAGCAAATAGCAGTCTTATTCAGGAATTGCTAGAGAGATGCTTTGCTCTGGTCAGCCAATTTATGGTGTCAAAGAGAAGTCTTAAGCGAGCCTGTGTTTCTCAGTTTTAGTCTGCAGCTCTTCCTTTTTGGCTCCCACCACCCTATCAATTTCTTTCCCTTTCTTCACTAGAATCATTGTTGGCAATACATCAATCAGCTCAAATTCCCTCGCCACATCCTGTTTCCGTCACCATGCATCATAATATACATGTTTTAGCTATAGTTAGAACAATAATCATAAAGCTGCAGGAAAAATAGAAAAACTAATCGAACTTTTAAAAATAGTCACTTTAAAAAAAAAAAAAAATTTTTAAACCACATATTGACACTTGGATTAACGAATTGTATTACTGTCAAACAGTTGATCATGATAATTATCTAAATGTTTTGAATATATAATTATTTTTAAAAAATCTCGTTATTATTATTATTTTTTGAGATAACACAAAACTGGTCTAAGAGTATTACCGCCAACTTGTCCACATCAATCTTGATAAACTGAACGTCTGTGTACTTGGCAGCTAACTCTTTAACAAAAGGTTCCAGCAATTTGCATGGTCCGCACCATGGAGCCGTGAAATAGACCACGAACTTCACCATAAAAAAAAAAAAGTCCAAACAATTAATCATAAACACTATTAATATCTCTTTCATGAACAATTAAACATGCAGCAGCAGCAATACTTACCAGCTTGTTAGTTTCTTTTGCGGCATCGAAGTTGGCTCTCCATTGTTTCTTTGAATGAAACTCAATAAGTTGATTCGTCTTTGCACCGTTAACAAGCCCTTGTTGTGGCCTAGAATAGCCAGAAACTTCTGCTCCCACAAGCTGACTGGTCGACCTTTGAAGAATAACCCCATTTGGCCTCTCAAACTCAGACATGTTGGCTCCCATTTCTATAAGCTAAACTCGCTAACGACCAGGTTGAAAGTTGAAACTTTAGACGAAGAGCTTGAATTTGGTTTTGATGAGTTATAGTTCAGGGTCAGGTGGAAGGGCTTTTATAGAGTTCAACTACGAGCCGGGGTGGTGTTGGACGCCAATACCACGATAGTGGCCTTTCATTTTCTAGATTATTTGTTATTTTATATGTGATTCTATTCTTCCTTTGACGTGACTTTCATTTATAATATGTCCGCAAAAATTATTTACCAAATAAAACTGGATGTCGAAGGATTAAATTTGGCAAAAGAGGGTTCTTCTTAGCTGTCCATCCACTGTAAAGCAGTTTTATTGGTGTTGTAATTAAAATTGAGTTTGTCATGGATTATTCTTCATAATGCTCTTAGTTTTCAAGAATATGAGTACTCTAGTCGCTTTAATTTGTGCACAAGGATCATTTATTTATTTTATCACAAGAATCTTTACCATAATCAGCCAATATCCCCTACCAGTTTGGGTTGCTGAGAATTATTAGTAGGTGTAATGAACTCAGCAATCAATTACTCTACAATATTGGTATATATGCAAACAGATAACTGAACTTAGAAATCAATGCTGTCAAGTATAGCGAAATCCAGTTAACTTTTATCGCGAGCTAAAAAGTTAACATGACCATTAAGAAATGTTCATGGGTTGTTGTCACTGAATTGAAAACTGAAGAGAGGAAAGAAAGAAATGGAATATAGAAGATGGGTTCAGCAGAAAATTGTATTTTTGCACAAAAAAAATATGCAGGAGATGCATAAGGCAGCTTAACTGTTAGTGTGGTGTGGCTCATAGGGAGAGCATCTTTACTTTAAGAAAAATAATGGTCCTGCATGCATTTCCACTATCCACACATTGCATCACCACTTGCGCCATTAATTATACTCTTTATTTCCGGCACAGGAAAGAAGAAATTACTCCAATGGTGCAACAAGGCATTTTCCTATTCAGGAATGAAAACAAAAGGTTATTAAAGGAAGAAGTAATAACAATATCGTCATCATCATCTAAAATCTGAATAAGATGAACTGAATTTATATATTATGATGTGCAAGTTAGAACTTGGAGTCGGAAAATATTATTAGAATGGTTTCTAGAATTATTGATTTTTTTCTTTTTTTTCTAGAAAAGTTTATTCCTGGGCCTCACTTCCTTTTTTCTGTATTATGCGCAGAAGCCAATTCCTTGAACTCATATGAGAATGGGATAGAACAAGAAGTGAGAGATTCTGTGATAAATGAAAGCTATGACAAGAAAAGAGGAAAACAGAGTGTAAGAGAATGATTTTTTTTTTTTTTCTTTTTAAAAAATTTCCTTTTGGGTGGCCAAAACAATAAACAATAATGTTTTATTGATGTCATCCGAATGGACGATGCAAATAAGAAAGAAGTGGATCAACTTGAAAGTGAGGACTTGAGGTCAGCAGGTGAATTGTAGTTTTGACATTAATGTTATTGGTTAAGACTTATGCATCCTCGTATTATTAGTGGACTCATTTTCCAGATTCTTATTCTAAAAGATAACTACATGCTCGACATATGAATACGCGAGTTTACTAGAGAAGAAAAAAGGGGTTAAACCAATTTGATTTAACATGTAGGGTGATTAATCAAATCAAACCCAAGTGTATAGCATATATACATATTCTATCTTTTCTTTACGGTTAAAAAATAAAAAAAAAAAGAAAAAAAAAAAGAAACCTCAAATTGGAAAAAGAAGGATGGACAACAGGCGAGGGCCGCAGGGAGTCTTATGGTGCTTTGGGAAAGAGTTGTGTTATGTTAGACCTCTTAAGAGTTCATTGTAGAAAGATTTATCACCCTCAGTGCACCGCTTACTTGGTTGACTGACATTTGATTATCTGTTGCCAACTCTACTTTTTCTAGAACACATTATATGAATTTATTCTCCAGCATTTACTTGGGAGAAATATATATGATACTCCTCCTTACTCTATCAAAATCATAAATTAAAAGGAATAACATGGAATGTGGCAATTTCATATGATAAGATACAGCTGCCGAATACTGCCGATGCTGCTGTGCTGGTCCTGAACCTGAATGCCCTGTTTTACACAATTACTCAACCACTAGATTCCTCTTATAAATGGTCCAAGTCATAAGCTAACAGCTAGCGGAGATTAATTCAAGTTCCCATAAACATTTGTCATGGAATTTCATGGTAAAAAAATTACCAAACTCTTTTTTATAGTTTTTAATTGGATAAAAATCCTCCAATAACTGAACTACAAAAAGAAAAGAGGGTGTCCTGGATGGTGCTTTTTAACCCGCCATGAAACCATGTTTCATTTTTCAGGCAAGGCAAAGGAACATATTTTCACCACCCATCACGAAAGCTAGTTATCAGACACCCTATAGACACCTAATCAGCGACGATATCATGATTTCACACCAACATCTGCTGGAGCATAACTACCTTGGACTGCCGAACCATGGTTGTTGTAAGGATTCCCACCACCCCTGCCACCCCTTCCCCTATTGTTATAGTAGTTCCTCTGGTAAAAATTACCAGGCTGATCATAGTATTGGTTGCGACCATTCTGGTAGGCTCCACCTCCCCTGCCACCACTGCGACCTCCACGACCATTTGAGTAGCCCCTACGACCACCACCACCACCACTACCACGCACACCTCTCTGATTCTGATAGGGTCTTCGGGGAATGTACTGTTGTTCCTTGGGCTCTCTATCTCCATAATTATGCTCCAACTCTGAGTCCTGTTTGACTTGTTCTTCTTGAACTGAAACACCCTCCACGTGATTTTCTGTCTCCAATTCTTCCTGCAATGCGGCATCCCCATACTACAAAAATTAAATTAATAAAAATAACATTTAAAAACAATCAAAAAGACAAATTTTTATATCAAGGCTAACTGAAGCACCTTTTGAACTTCATCTGCAGGACTAGATTGATCATCACCAGTTTCATGTTCTTGAAAATTCATGGTGTCTTCATCCTGAAGGAGTAATTTAATGAATATAGAAATTAGTAAAAAGTAAATTTGAAAAACAAATAATTGTTGAGATTATGGGAAAACAACAAACAAGCACAAACAGTTTCTTGAGCTTGATCATTTGATTGAAGGATCTCCACCAAGAAACATTCAAAGGATATAAAGTAACACTAGACAGTTTTTGTAGCATTCTAAATCACCCACCACAACCCACACACATAAAAATGAACTCTTTGGAGAATTTATTATGAAATCTAGGCAGAAATTATTGTTAAGGTAAATGCATTAATTACTCTTCATAACATGACAGAGACAATAACAGCACACAATAAGAATACAACTATGTTTATATGGTCAAAAAAATCAACTCTATTAAGCAAATAGCCAGTCAATTGCCTGCTTGATATAATGCATCTTCATGTATTTTAACTTACCCTTTTAAAACAATTTCAATCAAACAATGCAAATAGTCCTAGATTCCATAGCATAATTAAAAAAAATATATGTATAAATAGAAGTGTGAATTTATGAGAGCACAAACAGCCCAACACTGAAATAGGCCCCCAACAGACGCAAAACATATTTGAAAGGCATTAATAACATCATAAACAAAGCCCAGGAGGAGTATAAACTGAAATTAGTAACAAAATACTTATAACCACCATATCCTAGATATGGCTAGTGTAACACACATGTATACATGCAAAATGAACTGAATTAAAAAAATGCACAGATACTCAGACATCAAATAAGTGGTCAACCTTACAACAGGACTGCCTCCTCCCCACTTGAATATCATATTCCAACATCCAATGCAAAATGTTAGTTCCACTTTATTGGGAGAGAAATTTAAATTAATAACAAGAGAAGATTATCATCAATTTCTTACACCATGGACAAGCACTGTTAACTTAAGCACTTTCTTAGCCTCAACAGCTAGCAAGAAAAACCCTACAAGCACTAAATGCAAAAACATTTGTCTGTCTACCGTGCAGGCAATCTCATGAAATGGAAAAAAATGGATCAAAGTTGAATGACCTCAAACTTGCTAACACTTGCAAGTGTCTGTTTTTGACATACAAGGGAAGGGAAGGAGGTACGGAGGCAGTGAGCAAACTTTACAAACTGCCCCATAATATACCTGTGCAATCCAATTCACCACTTTTCACCTCTCTTGGGATGCTATAGTTTCAAAATTTTAATCAATTTCCTCTAATGCAAGTGTGAACACCCATTCACTAAACTGCATTAAACTCCGGCACAATATTCCATAAGGTTACCCCCTAAAAACAACTTCCAATTCCACTATTCCTTAGTCCTTGATAGTTGAATAAAAACTATCACATCCACGAATTTTCCATTTTTTCTTCTATCCATAATGATAAGCCAAGCAATGCACAATTTAACATATTTATTTTTCTTAAAAAACGTTCTAAATAGGTAAATCAAGCCCAACAGAGAGACCTTGAAATCAACATTACAGATATAGTAAATATGTACTTTTCCGATTCCAAACTAAAGTAAATAAATAAATAGACAAAATAACTGCTTTTCTGGATTACATAAAACTATTATTGAGAAAGTCTAACACTTCAAAAATTATCTCTTTTCTTATCACTTTTTAGAGATGGGAGAGCATATGACGATAAGTGATCAAGTTGACAATCTAGTCAAATGTTGTTCCCACAAAATGAAAATTTCACTTCAAATTTTTTAAAGGCTAGATCAAATTCAGTTTATCAAATATACTTATGAAAAGTATTTAACAAACGCCAACAGGAAATTTTCTTTAGGATGTCACAAAAAAGGCTGAAGGCTCTCACACAACTGTTTACAGCAGTGCAAGCCAACAAGTATTAACCCAGGGAATTCTGCAGGTGGAAGTGTAGCAGACATTCACTCCCTTAAAAAAAAAAAAAAAAAAAAGAGACAAAAATAAATTTAATTAGCTAGAGCACTAAATTCCAATTACTAATAATAAAGAAGTNTAGCAGACATTCACTCCCTTAAAAAAAAAAAAAAAAAAGAGACAAAAATAAATTTAATTAGCTAGAGCACTAAATTCCAATTACTAATAATAAAGAAGTTCCAAATGATTGTTCACAAGCATCCACTTTAGGCTGGATATACATATCAGCATCTGTTACCTTAAGGGAAAGGTCAGTTTGTCAAACATACTGACATATGTAAATGAAAAAAATCTATGGGCAAGAAGTCATACTTTGCAGAGCAATAGTTTTGAAATTAAAAAATTTACTCCTCCAACTTAAGTCAGCAAATTACCATTGTTAAATTAAAGCCTCATTGAATCTTAAAAGATTGCAACAGTTATAGAACAGATACACTCTAAAATGAACTTGAATGTGATGCATAAGATATTTCCACCAGAAATCCCAGTGCACAAAATTGTAATATAGACATTTTGAACATATCTCCCAGGCATCCAGCACTTCATACTGACAATGCAACACACAATGCGATACAGAATCCTCATTCAATGTGGGCTTTTACAAACATGCTCCAAGATCACCATATATCTCAACAGCCACATAATAATTGCAAAGAAAATACTGTCACAAACTGCTTTAAAATTTTTGAAAAAGGGCTGTCCACCAGAGCCATTCATGTAAAATTGTTATTCGTGACACAGAGAATCCCTTGAACATCTACCTAGAACCAATGTGAAATGCACCATTTGTAACCTAGTTCATGGCCAGTTGCCACAACTGTGCAAAAAAACAGCAAATAAGAACTCATATTTCCTTAGAAACCCTTCAATATTTTCAAAAATTAAACTTTGTAGTAGAATTGGAAGATATTTTTGCCCACAACACCCCTCGCGCCCTAATGACTTGGAAGAAAAACTTCACTATCTAAGAACAAAATATAGACCACCACATTAAACAACGTAAAGCAACTCCTTTCTATCACACAAACAAAAACAATAGAAGAACCTAAAAGAAAAATCGCATAGCAAGTGACCAGACACAACCAAAAAACCACATATCATAACTCACATGTAAGAAAAAAATACACAATTATTTTCTTCATTCAAAACTATATCAAGTAGAGCTAAACCAAGTTGTGCAATACCTCCTCCTGATACTGTACAGCTGACCCTTCCACCTGCACTGGCACCGAAACAGGTACAACAGAACCATGCACTGGCACCTGAAAAGAGCCATAATTGGCAGCTGCAGCCATTTCCACGGGCGCTTTCATCTCCGGTGTGGTCGTGAAATAGTCGGAAACCATAATCTTCTTCAACTTCTCCCTCAAACCCGCATCTACAAGATAAAAAAAAAGGTTTAAGCTTTATCAAATCAACAAATTAACCAAAAACCCAGAAGCAAACGACCAAAAAAAGTTCGAAACTTTACAAGTAATATTAGCATTGGGCTCAATGGGTTGGTCAGAGTTGGCGAGCCAGAGCCTGGCGTGCTCGATACAGCGCTGCAACGCGTTCTTGTGAGACAAACTCGAATCAATCGGTCGCGAAACCAACAATCCACTGAGCACTGAAATCATATCCAAATCCCTCTCGCCAAGCAGATCAGTAGCGTCGTCAGTCACGTAATCGTAAGTCAAACAACAGCCCCGCTCGTGTGTCCTGGTCAACATCGTAGCGGTGAAATCACTCTGCGACTTCACGTCAAACAATGACCCGAAATAAAGCAAGTTGAGGAGATCAGACAAAACGGCGTCGTCATTTACTGGATGGCGCTGGCTGTTGTTCCCAACATCGTTTTCGGAAACGGGAGAAGATGGACGGAGGGCGAGTTCCTCGGAAACAGCGGAGGTCAAAGGAAGACGAAGCTTATCGAGTTCGTCGATAAGGGCGGTGACGAGGGGCTTGGAGCGGAGGACTTCTTCTTGTTCTTTGTTGAGGGATTTGCCTTGGGAGAGGGACTCTTCCATCTGGACGATACGGTTTAGCTTCTTGCGGAGAGCGCGGATGCGTTTGTTGATGACGCTGAGGACAGGGCCATCGGAGAGGTCGGAGGCAGATGCGTTAGAGTTGCCCGCCATTGTAGGTGAGTAGGAAAGGATGAGATAGAGTTTAGAAGGAGAAGCACCACCGCTGGAGGTGGCGGATTGGGATAGAGAGCGGCGGGTGTGGGTGGGGTTGGGGTTGGGGTTGGGGTTTGGGGTTTTGGAGAGAGTGAGCGAAGAGTGAAGAGAGTGAAGAAAGGTTCGCAATTGTAATGTCTGTATTGTTGAGGGCAGGTGTTTAGATTGAAGGCCTGTAAATTTAAATGGGATAAAGAGTCGTCCATTTATTAATTATTGAGGTTAATTAATAAGCCATGACAATATGGACTTTTTTATGTTTATTTTTTTCTTTTCTTTTCTACATTATCAAGTATGTGTATTTGTATTTTTGAAATTATTTTATTTTATATTAAATACTTAGTAGAATAATTCCGGTTTTCGGAATCGCATCTTAAGAGTGAATTCAAGGTTATTTTAGAAACAATTATATTGTCTTTTTAAATTCGAATGATCAAATTGAATTTGGTGACAATATAATTTCTGTTTGTTTCTCAGTTAACGTTAAAATAATTGATTTTGATCCAAGTATGCACTTTAAAGCAATACTGTCCAAGTTTTATTAGTACTAAATTAAGGTGTATTGCTTTGACCCTATTTAGATTCGAAAAAAATAATTAACTATCGTCTTTTGTTAAACTATCATTTACATCTTAACTTTTTAACAAACGTTATAACGTATTTTTATAAATTAAAAAACTATTTTTACCTTCCTCCCACGCAACCTTCGTTACTCTCTCCTTAACTCTGCAATCAAATAAAAAGATTACGAAAAGAATTTTGCCTGAAATGTTGCAAATGGCTTCAGCCAATTTGTTTGACTCATCTTCAATGTCAAATTTTGGAACTCACAATCTGTTTTAAGGCTTTCGAAAATTATCGGCTTGCTTAGCATTTTGATACACCTGGTGCATTTCATTTCTGTTCTGATTGAGTGAATTGAAGTTCGTTGCGTTTGAAGAAGAAGAGATCATCACGTTAAGACTGTTTTCGAAGATTGATGGGTTGCTTCTTGTGTAAACCATCTGAGCTGATTTATGCAAGAGTGTCGTCGCGGACATGGGTGTAGCCAAAGCCAAAACCACTTTTGGGTATTTTCCTCTTTATTCCCTCTGTCTCGTTGTAGATTCAAACTTAAAAAGTTTCACGTACTCTTGTTTCTTCCTCTCTGACATCTCTTTCGCATACACACACATTTCTTTGTTTATTGGGTGTTCAGATCTTGAGTTTTCGTTATTTCTCTAAGTTCTCCTCCTTTCCCTCAATTTAAACCTCGTTTCAGCGTATTGATTTTCTGATTTCTGTTAATTTGTGTTCTTTTGCCCTTGTTGAGTATCTTTAGATCTCAGTTTTGGTTTATGTGTATCAAAATATGCTCCTTTTTGTTCTTTTAATCTCGCCCAATGTCACAAGGTTTTGCAATCGAGCTTTATTTTGACCCAGCTTTAGAAAACCAAGTATTGAAAGCATCCAGCTTTAGAAAACCAAGTTTGGCTCACTGCCAAATCAGCACCCAACTCATTGAAATAGAGTCTCGTCCACATTTAATTCTCTTTTCAAGCCCTCCGTAAAGCTTGAACCAATAATAAAGACCTTTGCTTCAAGGCAAGAGCCATAGCCATTGTCTTTATCTACAATTGGGAGTTTCAGCAATGAAGCCATTTGTACCATTTCAGGCAAAATTCTTTTCATATCTTTTTGTTTGATTGCTGAAATTTTTCAGATGTTAGAAGATGAATATGAAGAAGAAAGTGATGGAAGTTCTAAGAGATATGTTTCGGTTTAGGAAAAGAAAGTGGGAAGCGAGGAGAAAGGTGATGGCGGTGGTGGCTATGTTCGAGGGTAGAAATGATATTTTGTTAATTCATAAAAATATATTATAACGTCTGTTAAAAAAATTAAGGTGTAAGTGTTAATTTAATAAAAAATTAGGGTTAAAAGTATTTTTATAAAATCTATACGTAATTGCGGTGTCAGAGTGGATTTCCCCTAAATTAAGTCGATAAAATTTGAACGGTTAAATCAAACAAGAAGGTAGAATAGAATAGTAGTTTCTTGTGAACTGAGGGTAGTCAACGCGGTTTGTTGAATTGGTCATCTAATTGACACCCAGAGGGAAAGTACGTAAACATCATTCAAAACAAGGGGTAAATACATAGACACCCCCAAGATATACACAAAGTAACAAACTCACCTCCATCGTTCAGAAAGTAACATAAAGACATCCATAATTTGGTTCCGTTACTAGATCTGAGGCGATGTAAGGGCATTACTATCTTTTTAATCAAAAATCTTTAGAATTAAAAAATCTTGACATTGAAAGGCGTTCTCCCTTGGAAGAAGTGTATAGGAGACAAAAAAAAAAAAAAAAAAAAAGAGAAGTGANTAAAAAAAAAAAAAAAAAAAAAAAAGAGAAGTGATCCCTCTCATTCTCATTCTCACTCTCACTTTGAATTTTGATAAACGACACAACCCATTACCCAACATCCATCATGGGACTCCAATCACCACCTACCAAATTATTTTATGTTCATATTCGAAACATCATAGAGAGAGAGATAGAAATAGAATCCACCTCTTGCTTTGTTTTTTTA